>JAQFYV010000354.1:0-11984 GCA_034695065.1 Choneiulus palmatus | reverse complement strand
TATGCTAAAATTTAGAGAATTGCAATTAATAAAATAAAAAATAAAACACCTAAAATATAAAATCAGATCTTTTTTCCACCTATTTTTATAAATATTAGAACACATGCATTTCATTGACCAGAATTTTCAAAAAATATATATAAAAAGTGCTAAAATTTAGGTAATTTTAAAAAATAGACCTGTTTAAGTTTTTTATTTTTTATACATTAGTAATTGCAATTTTTTTAATACAATCAAGAGGTTTTTTTCTACTTATTTTTAAAAATTGTCTAAATTTTAGCACATTTTATGTATTTCTTATAAATTCTAGGTGATGAAATGCAGGCGTTCTAATACTTATAAAAATAGTTGGAAAAAATATCTGATTTTCTATTTTTTTAGATTTTTGATTTCTTATATTAATAATTGCAATTTTTTTTAAAAAAAATCATCCTAAAAATTTAAAATCAGTTCTTTTTTCCACCTCTTTTTTAAAAAAAATTCTAAATTCTAGCACTTATTATATATTCTTTATAAATTCCAAAAATATTTTTCTTTCAAGATTAGGCCCTATCTAGCTTAAGAAAATGGTATTCCCAAAATTTCACAACTATGTTATGCTTACTTATTTAATAATAAATTAAATACAAAAATGGTCGAAATTATCATTAACATGTTAATGACATTTTTCATTACACGGGTAAATTGAAGAACTGTAACTTGCACGTGCAATGCACCACATTTTGGAACTAAATCACGTGAGCACGTTCTTCTTTGCTTAAATGACCGGGTCGACGACATCATCAACAGTCTCATTTAAAATTTATTTTTAATTTTATTTATTTTTTTTTATATAAAATATCTATGCATAACATAATTCTGAAATTTTAAAAATAGTACAGTGTACTTTCGTTATGAATACTTTTGAAAGAAAAATATTTCTTTTCAGGGTGGTCTTCCCCTTTAAATAAGTAAGCATAACATAATTGTGAAATATTGGGAATAGTAAATTTTGATGTTACGATTTGTCGAAAGTCTATAATTTCCGAACAAATTCGCCCCCTATGCCAACCATTCGCAAGTACAGTGAACATGCGTTTTCATATAATTGCACTACAGGGCCTATAGATCATTTTCACTGACGTCACCCAAGGTTAAAAAACGTCACAATTTCCTTAGCAACGTGACTGGCATTCGGGAGACCTGGGTTCAATTCCCAGATCGGCTGTCTTGACTTTGGTTTTCGTGGTTTCCCAAAATTCCTCCAGGCTAATGCTGATGGCAGTTCCACTAAACGTCGGCCACGACCGCACTCTCACATTAATTTTCGCATTAAATAGGATAGTTATCCTGAGAGTGAGATTACCCCCCTATCAAATGGCATTTAATTGCTGACTGTATAGGGTAATAAGTTGAATTGAATTGAATAAAAAAACCTTGTTTACATGCATGTATCATGTATGGCCATACTATATCTGTTGTATATTCCATCATACAAAAATTACAAAATATACATAATATACAGGTAACCACAAAGTAATATAATTAATTGCATGGACATAAAAGACGCAAGAAGAATAAGGTAAAACAATTTAAAATGAAGGAGAGGTTCTCAAAACATAATGATATAGAAAAAAATTAATTTTAATTAAAAATCATTTTGCACCTAACCTTAAAATGTTTTCAGAATAAAAAAATGTAAGGTGGGAGAGGAGAAGTGGCTTGTATTCACGTCAATTTAAGTAATATAATCACGATATCGTGAAGTGTATATTAAGTCCTCGTCGCAGAACTCAAAAAACGCAAGACAATAGCAACCCACCTTTTGCAACCTTTTAATGATTTACACTTGCCCTTTATAATTCACTTAATTATATTTCATAAGGAAGTTACTGATAATTTAAAGAAACTTTCTAGAGCTATCTAAAATAAAACACTTTTAATGATTGTTTAAATTTGTAAAAGGGAAGATTTCGCAATTAAATCAACCAGAAATCAATCTTGGGTATTATGAAGAAACAGGATGGATATAGTAATTCTAAATCAATTATAATTATTAAAAAAAATGCTGCACCTGTTTTCGTGAAGTTTGAAGTACAATACTAAACTAATTAAGTATAAATATTTAAATTATAATAGAAAAACCACACAAACTGAGGAAAAGGTTCAAGGAGGAAAAATAATTATTTATGAGACCTAGTTATGTTACAATAAATTTTATAACACATAATTTGATTTGTAGTCTGAAATAATTTATAATTTTTGCAAGTTCATAAAAGATTTTTTGAGTCAAAGAAATAAAAGTACTGTATAAGTTAACAGAATGAATTATTCATTATTCGAATATAAGAGTTCCATGTATATGATCGATTATTTAAAATAAAAAAGAAACATCCACTGCATGAATTGTATAATTAGACATACTGTATCGTCTTAAAAATCAGATAAACTAACGGATAAACAATGCAAAATCCCCTATAAGATTTTCAACATACACATGTGATTATAATAACCTGAAAGCATTTGCTAACTAAGCTGTTCCGAGGCATGGTATATAAAATAATTCCACATGCATGTTAAGTTGGATCTTGCTTATCAAACTGAAAGTGTAAATTATACGTTAGGAAATAAGTATTAATATACATTAATGATTACCCGATAACTATTTGTAGTCGTTGATTTGAATTCGATTCAATACAGTACCCTATACAAGCACATATGTATAATGCCATTTGGTGGGGGGGATGGGAAGGGGTATCCAACATTCGGGAGAATTCTGGCTCCTGGACGGACATGCCAAACCTAATGAGCAAGGTGAAGAAGATGCTCAGTAATCCCCTTTGGGTAGTCCATCCCAATGTTATTGGTAATGGTATGTACTATTACTATTGGGTTATGACTTTTGCTTTTAACAGCCCAGCTTTCACACGAGTGGTGTGTTTAACCTGAGTGCCAGGATACCACTACTTGGTTGCTTTACCAGAGCTGCCAGCTCTTACATCATGGACAATGTTGTCCCCATAAAGGTGCCCATCAATTACAAGATATACAGTTATCACATAAAAACAAATATAAGATAAGTCTATGCGTACACATATACATGCATATCAAAAGTAAAAGGACTAAGAAAACCATATAAATATACAAGGCGATCAGTCTTCTTCCATCAAAACAACAGAAGATCTAAATGGAAAATTGTTATATTATGTATAGTAACATCGTGTATCGTGGGGTGCTTTCCAATGATACTACATTCAACGATCTTCAATTCAATTCAACTAATTACCCTACAGTCAGCAATTAAATGCAATTTGGTAGGGGGTAATCTCACTCTCAGGATAACTATCCTATTTAATGCGAGAATTAATGTGAGAGTGCGGCCTTGGCCTACTTTTAGTGGAACTGCCTCAGCAGTCGCCTGGAGGAACTTTGGGAAACGACGAAAACCAAAATCAAGACAGCCGACCTTGTAATTGAACCCAGGTCTCCCAAATGCCAGTCTGGTGTCTTACCAACTAACCACCAATTAAACTCTGGTCTACAGAATGCATGGCGAGTTAACCACCGTGCAAACCAATGCTTGGGACATTTGTTAAAATGAATTTAGTACTTCTACCATGCAGAAATCTAAATATTACATATTTAAATTTCTTGTGAAATATATAAATAACTTATCCCATGGTATATGCCATGTTTTCATTTGTGCACTTGGATGGACCTCGGCATACACTTTACGTTAAATATGTGACCCACCCACCTCACAAACACGGCTGCGGTTATTCGTAAATTGGCCATATTGTTGTTGTAGCCTAGCTGCCATACAAACAGTTCACCTTAAAAAGTCAGTCATGCAGCAGTTGTTGGGATTTGGCTTTTAACCGTAATAAAGCCATAAGACCTACCAGTCTGGCAAAGATGTCGAAAGGCATACGTATTGGTAACTACTAAAAATTCAACGTGCATGGCCATAAAATGTCTCCATAGTTACCAAATTGGAGATTTTTTTATTGTTCGAATTGAAGTATTGGTCAAGAGAAATGGGAATATTACATTTTCTTATTGCTTTTCAACTCAAGGAATGCAAAAAGTGCATGGGCCCAAATTTACCTCGCGACATGTTTTCGAGCAATTTCGGCAACAATCTATTGCTCTTTAAGCATTATTGTTGGTGATTAGCCTGGGTGTGTTTGGAAGTGGGGTAAAAGGGGGTAGAAACAAAGGCAGCTATGCTATACCTGCCAACAATATGTGCAATGGGCCATACAGCCGATTTTAATTCGGGTCCAAAACAAGCCATTGTGGTCAATTTAGCATGAAATACAGATGTGAAACTCTTTTCTGGGTGTTGGTAAAAGATGTGTACAAGCTCATCCCCTCAAATCAAAGCAGATTCAATTCAATATTTTTTATAGTCTATAAAGTTCAGAGCTCTTAAAGCTTATGAGGTCCTACGACTCAATGCCGACAAAGACTAAAAAATTTCTCATCACCTTCCATGTTTCATCTCTAGAACAGTTGTTGAACATTTCATTTTAAAAGTTCTCTGAACAGAATTAAACCATTTTCAGCTTTCCATAGCTAAAACACAGCAGACATGTTCTTAAGCTTCATTAACAATTCAAAAAAATTATCCAAAGACCTTCAATGTTATATCCAATGTACAACTTTAGGACCAAAGCAAGACATCTAATGAACAATTCCAGGTCCAAAAGCAAGACATTCAATAAACAATTCCAGAACCAAAACAAGGCATCCAATGAAAAATTCCAGAACCACAGCAAGACATCCAATGAACAATTCCAGAACCAAAGCAAGACATACTAGGAACAATTCCAGAACCAAAGCAAGACATCCACTGGACAATTCCAGAACCACAGCAAGATATCCAATGAACAATTCCAGAACCACAGCAAGACATCCAATGAACAATTCTAGAATCAAAGCAAAACATCCAATGAACAATTCCAGAACCAAAGCAAGACATCCAATGAACAATTCTAGAACCACAGCAAGACATCCAATGAACAATTCCAGAACCACAGCAAGACATCCAATGAACAATTCCAGGACCAAAGCAAGACAACCAATGAACAATTCCAGAACCAAAGCAAGACAACCAATGAACAATTCCAGAACCAAAGCAAGACAACCAATGAACAATTTCAAAACTAGAGCAAGACATCCAATGAAAAATTCCAGAACCAAAGCAAGACATCCAATGAACAATTCCAGGACCAAAGCAAGAAATCCAATGAACAATTCTAGGACCAAAGCAAGACATCCAATGAAAACTTCCAGGACCAAATCAAGACATCCAATGAACAATTCCAGGACCAAAGCATGACATCCAATGAAAAATTCCAGGACCAAAGCAAGACATCCAATGAACAATTCCAAGACAAAAGCATGACATCTTATGAAAAATTCCAGGATCAAAGCAAGACATCCAATGAACAATTCCAGGACCAAAGCAAGACATCCAATGAACAATTCCAGAACCAAAGCAAAACATCCAATGAACAATTCCAGAACCAAAGCACGACATCCAATGAACTATTTCAAAACCAAACCAAGTCAATGTCATTTTAATAGCTGAACCAACAATATGTCATAATATTCACCCCAGCAGACATGTTCAAACTCTGGCAATATACCAAAAAAAATGGCAAGCCTTTCTTGTTTCATGCCTTGAGCAGTTCCAAAACAGAAAGAAGAACATGTTATTCTTAATGGATCAATCAGTCTTACATTTTATAACTATCCTACTAAATGAAACCACAGATGATAACTGACCCACTGGAGCATTTTTATTCTTCCCAATTCACCATCCCAGTGAAAACTCAAATTGAAATCTTTGAGGAAATTCTTAGAATAGATTTGATTAGATCAATTTTTTATAAAAATACCAGCCAGCAACAAAATTCTAGCTTTCTCAACAATTAAGAAATCATTTTTATCAAAATGTTTTGTTTAATAACCCTTCCCTTGAGTTGTTCCAGCACCCGAAAGAACATTTCAAAATTCCTCTAAAAATATGGGTAATTCATTGTAATAATATTCTTCACAATTCCCAAAATAAATATTTTAAGGGTTCTAACAGAATAAGACACATTTGATTCAATGCTTCTGAAAATTATCACAAAATTATAACAAAGTTCTCTCGGCATAGGTCTAATTTGATTCAATGTTTATTCAAATTAGCTGAAAATCATTTATGTTCTACAGGTTTCTCAGCAATTCAGAAATATAATCATTTAATATTTCTTTCCATGAGTAGTTGCAGAAACCCCGAAAGCACATTTTTGAGAGTTCTCTCAACATAGGTTTAATTTGCTTCAATGTTTATCTAAATTAGCCAAAAATCATTTATGTTCTACAGGTTTCTAAGCAATTCAGAACTATAATCCTTTAATATCCCATTCCATGAGAGGTTGCCGAAACCCTGAAAGTACATTTTTGACATTTCTCTCAGCATAAGTCAAATTTAATTTAATGTTTATCCAAATTAGCTGAAAATCATCACAACATCCATGTTCTACAAGTTTCCCAACAATTTTGAACATTAGTATATTAATATTCCTTTCCATGAGAGGTTGTAGAAACCCCGAAAGAACATTTTAGAGAATTCCATCGAAACAGGTCTTAATTTTCTTAAATGTTTATCCAAATTAGCACCCAGCAAACATGTTTTTCAGATGCTCTTCAAAGCAGAAACAAATTTCCCTTAAGATTCCAATGTTCTATCCACTGATCCAATGTAGAACCCCATTACAACCTTACGCCAACAGCAAGCTGCAGTTACTAAGCTCCTTAAGAGTGGAAAAAAAAGGCAATAAGGTTATTTATCTTTTGCTTTAAATCCTCTTTTGAGGTTGATTATGAGTTGGTCAATTGGAAATCATCCATTAATCTAACCGGTCAAGTTCATCAATCCCAACAGAGCTCGCTACTAATACAGCGCAAACATCTCGAAACAAGTCTCAAACTCTGCCACAATTTCATTTCTATTATTTTTCATGTAAAAAAAATTGGAGGAAAAAAAACTGCCACTATACTTGGAAGTCAGAAAAGCAATAGAAATTGACATCAACATTTTCCTCCGCAGAGACATATTAGTATGTCACAATGGTTCCCAACTTCTATATTTTATAGGAGCCCATGAGTTGCAACTGGGGAAACAATACAACATTATTTATGCCTTTGCAAGTTTGGCAAGCGGCTTTTCGCAAATATTCTGCAAAATAAAAGGCAAGTGCCTTGGGAGCCGAAGAGGCGAAAATTATTTTCGTGAAATTCCTGCCATGAACATTTGAGATGGCAAATGTCAAAAATTGCCCCATTGTGGTTAATTTGGAAATAATAAAGGTAGCCATTGAATGGGGCAATGAACCTTGGGTTATCGTTGGCAAAAATGGAAATACTCAATTCAGCCCGATGAGAAAATTTTTGTAATGAAGTTTGAATGGGGTTTGATGTCATGTCGTAAAACAGATTATACTAGTACTATAGATTGACCATTTGACCATTAAAGTTCACGTACAATGGCCTAAAGGACTATTTTGGAAAATTTGGTAAATATCTTCAAAAATTCCATGCAATATTCAAATAGTTGGAATTTTTTACTGGACTAGGGTCAATTATGGAATTCCTCTGGCATTCCCAAAACTGATCACCATCCAAAAGTTTAGACTTATCAAATATTTCCTTACATTGGCGTAAAAAAATGTTTTCTCAATTGAGTATAATTTTCTATTTTTCTATTTCATAAAATTTAATTTAATTTTTTAAATGCTATGACTAGTGTCCTTTGGCGTTAGTAAAGAGAGCCCAAAAAAACTATGCCAAGTTGGCTGGTATGTGGTTAAACACTATCCTCTTTATTCAGTATAGGAAGAAGACGGAGGAGGGAAAAGAGTGTAGGCCATGTGGGGGTGTAGGGTTACAGTTGGACCTTACAGCATATATGCTTATGGTGTTTTTGTAAAGGAGGGGTAGGTAGTGGGAGTGGGATTGCATGGTTGGGATTACATATAGGTATAGTATGGTTAGGATACTACAAAGCAAAGTGGGAGATTAAAGGGGAAGACCACCCTACAAAACATGTATTTTTTTTTCAAGAATATACCTTATGAAAATTCCATGAATCCCAAAATTGTTATGCTATGTTATGCTTAGTTAGTTAATATTAAAGTAAAAATAAGTAATGGCCGAAATACCATTGGCTTGTTAATGACGTCGCCGACCAACATTTTCCAATGCACGTGCAAATTAAAGAACACCGAGTGTAATTTGCACGTGCCATACGCCAATTTTGGAACAAAATCACGTAAGCACCTTATTCTTTGTCTGAATGAACATCAGCATCAACATCTGATGCATCAGCAGCAGTCTAATTTCAAATGTATTTTAATTTTTTATAAAATAACAATTCACAACATAGTTGTAAAATTTTAGGAATAGTATTTTCTTAATGAATACTTTTCATAAAAACATTACTTTTTTTCTAGGGTAGTCATCCCCTTTAATATATACAACTGCGTAATTAGCTGTAATATAATAAAATAAATATGGGCTTAAAATGCCTAAGCGTGGTTAGTGGATAACTGACATGGTCCACCACAAACTTATCCAATGCATTTTAGTCACATTTTACATTACCTTACTTTATTTTATTACAGGTATACAGTATATGTATAATTGCATAAATTCTTTTTCCACTTTCGTATCTTATAGGGGGCATCTTATATTACCATCAAAATTTAACACAGTTGAAACCAGTAAATGTAAAAATGACGGCGTCATGACGTCACAGTCTTCCTATTGATAGTACATATTTTGTAATAAATTATTGACAGGTTTCCAATTTTAACATGGAGACAGAAGAATTTGCAGTTATTTTATAGTGCTCTCTAGTGTTAAGTCAAGGGTCAATTCCTCATTAAAGTAGAACGCAACCCTCAAACAACGCTTTTTTCAAAGGATAGATCATAAAACATACCTAAAGATTTGGCACATATGCTCTCTCTAGTTGAAAAAAAATAATAATACGTGTAAAGAAAATTTGAACTGAAAAGCTGAGTAGTATATAGAACAGTAGGCCCTATACTGGTATAGAAACTCTAAAAATGACGTCTCCCCATTGACGGTTACGTCTTATTTATGAACGACAATCACTGGAGCCACGTCATTTTTCGACTTTCATTACATAGTTACATTTAATAAAAAAACATAACTAGAGAGAATATATATATATATATATATATATAGTTATATATAGTTATAAAATATTTGGTATGTATAGTCTATGTAAGCAGTTCTGTTTACATGCATGCATGCTCTAACGTTTGAAAAAACCTTTTCTAAGAGTTGCGTCCCTCTTTAAAAACATCGGATATATAGGCCTACTAGGGCATGGGTCCCACACAGGTACTTCCATATAATGTTGAGAAAAAAACTGCATCCTTCTTCCTACGTTAATTAAAATTTCCAATTTTTCAAGATCTACCATGTATTCAGTGTGGGATTTGTAGGGTAAGGGGGCTGGGGTAACCCCCCCCCCCCCCCAGTTCAGGCTTGTAAATAGCTCTGGCGGGTAACCAGGTTTGTCATTACAGTCACTGAACCCCCAGTTAAATTTTAACAAATCCCACACTGGTTGCGAGATTGCCCAGAATAGAAAGTAAAACTGTAATGGCTTCCTTATTGTAGAATGGTTTCCACACTATCATAAACAATTATAGGGGAACTGTATCCTTGGAAAATTTCTTTACAAATGATAAAGCATATAAAAAAGTACAAAACCATGTTTTATCCACTGTATTCTCTATTTTTTTCGCAAATAAAAACATACAGATGAATAGACTAGTAATACACCCTGTAAAACAAATGCGTTCTTTGACATGGTGTATTATAGATCTCTATAATATACCATGGTCCTTGACGTGTTCCTTTACTTCATACAATCACTCATCAGTAAATTTTACCCGCACAAAAAATGACTAATGCATGAATGAAATAAATGAGTAGGCCTCCACGTCAGATGCATTTGCTGCATGTCCAGGCTTGACATCTGTAGGCCTATGAATTTTTTTTTACTTACAGCCAACAAAATTTCCAAAACTTGGTTTCGTACCACTTTTTTTAATATGCTATATCGTTTGGAAAAAACATTTTCTGAAGGTGCACTTCCCCTTTAATATTTTGTGAGTTTTAATTTTCTCAAGGCTCTCAAGTTACTTCTGAAATGTAAATTTGTCGATTTTTGTTGATAAAAGCTCACTCAATGTAATACTGAATAAAGTATAATAGAATTAAGGAGAGAATATACAAGAAACCAATTCTTACCGTTCGCTGCAAGTTTTTTAACAGGTTTTGTATGTGTTTTATTTCCGGTAGATGTAAAATCTGCGGAGCTGCAATTCCAACAAACGTCGTTTCAGTCACCTCAAGCATTTTTATGAATCTTTCTTTATAAGTGATTAATTCGAATTCCAGAATCTGAAACAATAATAAAGTATAACAATTAAATACTATTTACGCATGTCACAGCATGGGTTTAATTCCTTTTCGTTAACTGGGTTTACATTACACTATCAGCCATCTTTCCTTCCACTTGATTCTTTTATTGATTCTAATATCATCCTTTAATTTATAAATAATTAAAGTAAAAAGTGCAAAAAGAAAAAAATACTTGCAATCAATGATGAATTGAGTAATTAAATGGCTATATAACAATAAGGGAATTAAAAAATGAGGTATATGGTTCAGGTATTTTAATAATTAACATATAATTCAGAATTTCACAAATCTTTTTAACAAGCTCAGGATAAAAAAAATTGAAGCCAACAATTATTAATGGTGGACTGACATGTAAGCGCATCTGTAAAATATTTGGAACTTTTTGAACCGGTCTCTGGGTTTTAAATTGCTTGTTGTGACGTCAGCTTGTATTAATGATATTACTGCAACGTCACAAGAAGCCCAATCAAGATGAAGGCTGGTGCAAAAAGTTCCAAATATTCTACAGATCGACGCGGTTAGCTAAATGTCAGTCGGCCTTTAAGCAAAAATCATTATTATAAATCTAGCTATTCCTGAAAAATTTAAGGATGTCAGAGTAAATTTTCTTACAAAGCCAACTAAAAACAGTCAAAGTAGTCAGCAAACATAATGATCCACTACACTTTTTTAAAAAAAACTGGGAACGTTTAATTTTTTAACATAAACTATATAAAAGTTAGCATTTCAATTTCGCCATTAACTTGGCAAAAATGTATGATTCCTTCTCCTCAAACCATATTTTTCGCAAATTTTCCATTTCATAGTTAATTTCTTTCAACAATATTACATTTAAATCAAATTAAATGAAACAAAATGTTATGACATGGAACCAGACTACAATATCCATACCTCTAGTTGTTGAAGCTGCTGAGTTACGTTTTCGTTTGAATTTGACAGGGCATCCATTTTGTCTTGCAACAATGCAACCCCAGTCTCAACGGCACTAACTTCGGCCTATAAAATGAAGTTAGAAAAATGAGGACCTACTCAAAAGTAGGGACAAACATCCTTAAGGAGGGTTTTGAGTTGGAGCCGTAATGTTAAATCTCCTTAGAGATTTTTAGAATTTCGAGGAACATTTATTTTTTATCCAAAGGACAAAAATACATAAAAAATACCAAAATTTGTAGAATTTTAACAGCTCGGAATAGATGTTATTTCTATTTTTATAAAAAATTGCTTTTAATAACATAAAAAATATAAACGAAAAAGAATGAAATTTTTAACATTTTCTATCCATCTTTAAAAATTTGTTATAAATTGTTCGTTTTTTGTAGGGCAAAAAAGACGACGGTATGTCTTAGCTGATGAAATTCTCTACATTTTAGCAAGTTTATATATATTTTGTAATAAATTTTGGTTGATAATATACACACATTGTAAATATTAGAACGCCTGCAATTCATCAACCAAAATTTATCACAAAATATATAAAATTGCTAAAA
>JAQFYV010000353.1:0-11989 GCA_034695065.1 Choneiulus palmatus | reverse complement strand
GGTGTGTCAACAAAGGTTGGTACCAACACCATAGCTTGGACACAATGGTGTCCTGCAATTTCGATCTCTACTATTGCTCTATAAGCTTCTACATGTCGCACCTGATGATCTGCGAGCGTTATCGGACATGGATAAGGCCGCATTATAACTCCTTGATCACGCAATTTCTCGTAAATCTGGCGACCTCCAAGAGTGGCAGTTGACCCCCCATCGAACAAGGCAGCAACTGAATTTCCTTCGATAACTATGTTTGCTTGTACCAGGGATTCCCCAACTCCTGCAATGGCAGGATTGTATAGGACAATATGCTGTGAAATTAACTTAGGTGCCTCAACTTTAACCATGTTTGCGTGGTGGGTGCTTGGATTATTTTGACTCTGATTTCCACAACCTTTTGGACAGTTGTAGATGGTTACCCCAGGATATCCACATATCCAACATTCTAAATTCCTGACATTTGAAGGTCTGGGATTATTGGTTCCCTCTACCCTCCTTCTGTCCCTATCCTTATTGGGTGGATTTGGATCGACATAGGGTCGATTAAAAAGTGGTCTAGAATATAGAGTTGTGAACCTGAGTTGTGTTCACAGGGAATTTCATTTTCAAGATCGCGTCCACCTTCTCCGTACAAGGCTTAATCCCGTCCGGAGAGAGGTAGTGTCCGAGGAATTTCACCTCGGACTTGAAAAGATGGCATTTCTTACGTTTTAGGTAAAAATTGTACTTGTATAGTAACTTAAAGACTTCTTAAGTCTCGCAAATGTCCGGAAAAAGCATCTGACGTCACTACAAGATCGTCCTGATACGGATCCGTCGTGACCTCAGGCAATGTGCGCATCATTTTTTCCACCACTCTTTGACAGTGAGCAGCGGAATTACGTGCGCCCATCGGCATTCGCGTGTACTGATGCAACCCTCTGGAAGTAGCTGTGGAAAAGTACTTCCGAGATTCGTCGGCTATTGGTATCTGCCAGTAGCAGTTAGTGAGATCCAGGGTTGACATATAGGGTTTGCCCCGGACTCTAGCCAAAATGTCATCTATCCGTGGCAAGGGGTATACATCCGGCACAGTGACTTTGTTCAATTTCCTGAAGTCAGTCACCAAGCGGAACTCTTCTTTAGCGTCACCCTTAGCCACGAGTAGTGAGGGGGCCGCCCACTCTGAGGTGCACGGCTCGAGATACCCCTTTTTAATCAGTTCATCCAGTTTCTGGTCCATGATTTTACGCTTTGCAGGTGAAACTGGGTATGGACGTTGCATATGTGGTTTTGCGTCTGCAACGATTTCAATCCTCAGGGGGCTTACATTTGCACGTCCCGAGGGATCCGCGAAGAGTAAGGCATACTCCGACAACAACTCATTGACTTCATCTCGTTGTTCCGGCGTCAAGTTCCGCGCTTCATCTTCACGAAGAAATAGAGATTCCGGAATTTTCTCCGTACTGCCTGAATCTTGTTTACAAGGTCCCGGATCCGAGTCATCTCGGTGACCATGGTCGGACAGGTTGCCTTTGTAAGTGTAATGGCAAAAACTGGTGGAGTTGGAGTACGAATGGAAATTCTCACATCCGTGTATCCACCATTCTCACGTATGATGGTTAAAACACATGCCCATGTTTTCTAAGAAATCCAGACCCAGCAAGAACGAAGTATCTGCATAGGACGGAATCAGAATAACAGGGTTGACACACATAATGCCGTCGAGCTCCACCTCGACATGTGCTCTGAAGGCTTCCTCGTAACGGGTTTGGTGATCCGCCAAGGTAAGTGGACATTTGTACGACTGCATCGGGATTTCCAATTCCTTCAACTGCTCGTACAACACTTTGCCTCCCAAGGATGAGGTCGATCCGCTGTCTAGGAGGGCATTTATGACCACTCCTTCGACGGTGACGTCTACCTTGATTAGATCCTGACCCCCCCAGTTCCAAGCGGATTATAATTAATCTCCGCCGGACTGGGTTGAACCATGACCATATTGGTCTCTTGTGTCTTTCCGGCTGCACGTTCTGCATCTTGTGCTTTGTGGCCACACCGGTTTGGACAAGACCATTTCGTAGCTCCCTGCACACCACAGATACTGCACTTCTTGTGGGCATTTTTATTGTCCTGGGTACGCGGTGCTACGGATTTATTCTCCTCGGGTTTTTCTTTCCCCGAGTTTGATTTAGGGGGAGCCGAGCCTCCCCGATTTCGAGAATTATTCCGTCGAGATTTAGAGTCTCGACGTTTGTCCGAACGACCTCTCTTCTGATCCCGCCTGGAATTGTCATTCCGGTTATGGTGATCAGGTTCAGGTTTCGAAGCCTGACTCTCTTTTTGAGGTTTTGGCTTCTCGGCGTTTTTAGTGTTCGGCGCCTTGGGTTTCAGGGGGAGGACCACAGGCTTGGCTTTTTCGTACTGGGCCGCGATTTGGCGACGGTACCCCAATCCAAAACCTGGATCTTCCTTCGGCCAATCTTTAGCCGCAGTTACCTTCACCTCCGCCTCAATGGCGGCTGCCTTAAGGACAGCTAGGGAAACCAAGTGTGAACGGTCCAACCATGGTCGTAGGATGGGATGAATCCCACCCATGACAATATCTATGGTCTCTCGTTCACCAATCTTGTAGGTAAACTCCCTGAATTTTTCTTTCATGCATAACATATAGTCAGGGACTGATTGTCCAAAACGCTGACCATAGGTAGGAAGTGCTGACCACAGGTCAACATCTGACACTACAACATCATAATGTTCTGTAAGGGCCTGTATGGCTTCTTGCCAGGTGTCAATATCTCCCATTGCATGTTCCCACCACCTACGTGCCTCATCTGCCAACAACCATTGCAAGGATGTGAGCATTTCAGCATCCGGCGCCTGGTATTGACGTTGGAGTGACAGCAACGTAGTTTTCCACCCCCGAAAGTCGTCTTTGAATTCGCGACCACGAAAGGGTGTAATACGCTTGCTTATTTTATCCCCAGGGTCTTTCTGAAAGCCAGAACCCGCGACAACGGAGTTTCCCCCTTGAGGAGGATGTCCTACCGGGTAGGGCGCCCCCACCGGTACGATGGGTGCGGAAACCGTAGCCCCCCCCAGGGGGCCGGTACTGGTGCTGGCGAGCCACTCCCGGATGGGGGGCCCATCAAACCACCACTACTCCCTGTATTCGGTAGGCCGGCATGGGAGGGGAGTCCTCTCTGCATGCCTAACCCAGTGGTTGCAGATCCCATTGGGGCTTGAGCCGCCCAAGGGTTATAAGCAGCACCATATGGTGCAGGATTGTAGGTGTTCAGGTGGGATGGAGGTCCCCCCAGGACGGGTGAAGCCGGAATCTGGGTAGGATTTGCTCTTATAAGGGACCTCATATCTTCTAGCTGGGCACGGATATCTTGCAT
This sequence comes from Choneiulus palmatus, assembly GCA_034695065.1. Taxonomy (NCBI): domain Eukaryota; kingdom Metazoa; phylum Arthropoda; class Diplopoda; order Julida; family Blaniulidae; genus Choneiulus; species Choneiulus palmatus. Next base: position 8,612 of record JAQFYV010000353.1, on the reverse strand, counting down.
CTCGTCCCTCAGACTATTAGAATGCATATGTACTGGTGGCGGTGCGGGGGTAGGTAAACCCGCCATTCGCCTTAAAAACTCTTGTAGGGCCTCTTCATGTAAGGGGCTTCCCAACATGTGTTGGAGGAGAGGGGGCAATTGATCCCTCCAGGGCACCTCAGGATTTGTATCCGTGAGAGCCATGTCAAACTGATCCTCACCACCATTGAGGGAAGAGTTGCTGGACATATTTAATTTATTTTATTTTTATGCCAGAACAACACCTATTTATCTCTAAAAACACAGAGATCACTGGGTAAGTACTTCCAGCTGAGGGTCTCAATGTGAAATTAGGACTTTAGAGTTTACAGTACTTAAAACATACAAAAACCCACTGAAAACTGGTTAAAATTCAACCAGCATTAATTTTTCAATTATTTTCGTTAATTCCCCATTGGTTCTTAACCTTTTATTAAGGAAAACCAGAAAATTCCAAGCCCCCCACACGTCTGAAAAGTTTTCTTTATTTTCAGGGCTTGGGCTGGACCTAACGGGCCACCGTAGACCAAGTTTTCTTTGTCTACGGGCTTCGCACGCCAGTTTGGAGTTATCTCCGAAAATGGATTATTTTCTGCAGGAATATTGACGAAAATGGTAAGTTTTTGTATTTATTTTGTTTAGTAGGGTCTCTTGGACATCCTACTAACAAAATAATTTGAAATTTGGGGCCGAAAAACCCTCGGACTTGACCGTTTTCGCGGCCTAATCGCGAGGCCCCACGTTGGGCGCCATTGTTACGAGCGGGCCACCCGGCTGCCAACTCATAATCATTATTTGTATATTTATTTCTAGTTGGGAGTTTTATTCCTCTGACCAACGAAAATAACGGAACCCCACAGGATTCAACTTACAAATTGAAGACCACAGGATTCGATCCTGGGTACTGGTGACCTACAGGTATTTACTTGTCCTTAATTTCCTTTGCATGTTTCAGTTGAACATAATAGTCCGAAATTGCTGGAAACCATTAGAATTATAGAAAAATAAAACTCGATTCCGTTAAATTGCATTGTATCTTCAGCTTTATTTAACTGAGATTTACATAGAAAATAAATGAAAATCGAATATATATCAAAAATACAATTGCTGGGCAGATCAGGATCATCTCCGGAGTTATTCCTCTCGGAGGCCAGTCTAGAACAGAATGAATTCAAAAAACAAAGTTTAGAAAAACGTCAGTTAAGGTTAAAATCACCAAAAACTGACGTCAAAATTGTGTTCCTCCGCCAAAACGAAAACAAGAACATAAAATCGAGGGGTAATGAGGTTGACCTCATTACCCCTCTTCAAAATGCTAAATATAGCTTAATATAGCCCCCCATTTCCTGTATAAGGCCACCGCCAAAGTTGGCCTATACAGGGTGGCACTAATGCCAGGCTGAAAAACCTAACAAAAAAAAATAGTATGAAAGGTACAATGATAACTTTGAGTTCACCTGGGTTATTATAGCGTGTGTTTTCTGTTTGTGATGATGCATCCGTTTTGGAAAAATGTTTTGCCTTGTTAAAAAAATGCAGAGAAATCGTTCTGAACTGGTGCAGGGATATCGAAGGCATTCTCGGCAGCATGGGTGATAGTCCGGTCGAGCAACAAAACGAATTTCGGAGAACGCTCGTCGAAGTGGCCGCATGTTGCTCCATGACGTATTGGGCGGATTTACCAAAGTCTAAGAAATATTTGGCAGACGATTTAAAAATGTGGTTGCTATCTGTCAAAACAATACAGGATAATATCATAATGAGCTCTAAAATGTTGCAGAGCTTCCTAAAACCCTGAGGAATCAACTGCGAAGAGTTCGAGAATGCGGCATCGCCAACGTAAACCACTTTCACGAGCTGTTATCGAACAGCTACGATGCTTTGAACGATTTTATCAGGATTGCTTGGTCTGGTGCTGGATTGGTCCATGAAATCGGCAGCATGACTTGGAATTGCTGTAACCATGATTATGAGCAGGTTTATGAAGCAAGACTGGAGATAAACGGTGTCAATACCGTCTTTCACGTTGATTTGATTTCGGGAATTTTTCATGTAAATGGTAAGCCTGTTGGACTCCTCCCACGAGAAATTCTGAAGCATACCGATTATAGTCGAGTGTTTGGCGAATACGTTTTTGAAGTGCAGTCTGCTCAGTCACCAGGAACAGTGATATCCAAATACAAATATCGTCAATCAAATATGGAATTTGCAATGAAAGGTGGCATGCTCTTCATTACTGAGATTTCTCCGAAAAGTGCAACGAGATACGAGTATGTTCCAAACATCATTTTTTCAAAGGAACTGCCTTACGTCTTGATTCACAATTTCACACATTGGTGGAACAAAAAAGACGAGCATATTATATTCCGTCAATTGGAATCAAAGGAGAATTTCGAAGCTTATCGCTTGGACCTGAAGACTGGCCTTATAACTGAAAATACTACAGGCAGGCTAGTAATTAACATAGCCAGCAAAAGCTACATTGCCGTAGTGCTTATCTTCAAGCGCTTAGAACAGGAGAAGCATATCGCGATCTTTACCCCGAAGATGGATAAAAATTGTAATAGAGACCAGTTGGACGTCATACTTCCTCAAATGAGATTGAACTTTACCGTGACAAAAAATATTGAACACATATTGACAATTTCTTCGCTGGAATTTCCGGGCATGAATGTGACTGAGAGGCAGAAACGTGGCACGCTCGTTGGCTTGGCAAGTGGGCTCATGCTGGAACCGAAGAAAGATTACCACGGCCGAAAAGTCATCTTAATACCACATGGTTGCATAAATTTCTACAAAAAGGAAATTTCGATTGACACTAAAAGTCTAGAAGATAAGACGAAATCAAAGAAAGCTTATCACGGTGAAAAGGTCATCTACGAAAGGAAAATTTCCATTGATACTAATAGCCTAAAAAGCGTTCGATACTTTGCCTACGAAGTGGACGACAGACTTCAGCAGTTGAAGTCTGGGCAAACAAAAGCGGCAACTGCATATCTAGCTTATTTACACGCAGTGACGTCTCATCCGTTGCCAGATCCATTTACTGGACATACAGGGACTGAACGAGCGCTGCAGATCCTTCAGTCTGGACATTGCTGGTCATGTGAGCTTTTCGATGCAGAAACAATTTCCACGTTAAGTAAAATTGCAAAACTTTCGCCAAAGAGAGGATTTTATTCAAAGACGAAGAGAATGACCCAAGTGGTCTGGCCTACGAATTTGAATTCATTGTGCTGTAGCGACGCTTACCAAATCATTGTAAAAAAGTTAGTGGAAGACAGTAATCGTCTTTCATTTATCTTCCCTATCCCTAACGAAAAAGCGCAAAAAATTAAATTTGAGAGCAACGAGGTTCTTTGCCGTAAATCGTACTGGCGGTATTTTAAGTGTACTACCGAACAGTCTCAAATAGCTGATGATTTCTTGAAACTTGAATATCCAGCAATGAGCATTCCAGAAGAGTTTGACTTCTATTTCTCGGCTGAAAACGTTAAAACCATGCTGAAACTTATTTGTCTTTGTGACCAGTGGAAGCATTCCTTGTACGAAAATAGTCATTTGCTGTCCTCCTTAATTCGTGGGAAATCAAAACTTGATGGTTGCACACGAAATGGTTTTCCTTACAAGTGCACCTTTGTTGATTGGACGTTGAAGGATTTTTGGGACTTTTGGCTTGATTTATACAATTTGGCCCGCACTGTGGTATCACAAAGTCTGCACCGAGAATGGACGATGATCCTTAGCTATTATGCATTTAAAGGTGTGCCAGAACAGCACCTCATCTTGCTTCAGACCATTGCCGTTAACTATAAGTCTTTTGAAAACCTGAATCCACCAAGCTATTCAGAATATAAGGACCCAGAAAAGAATTATTTTGATTATTCTGCTATATGTGAAACTATTACGAGGTCCCCTTCAGTGAATTTTGAGGATTACTTGGGAAGGCGGAAACATCTGAGGGACGAAAGGAAGGAAACTGGTTACGAATTTACACAGAAAATGAAAAAAAAGTATAACAATAGTTTAACAATGCAATCAGAGAGTTTAACTTACGATATTAAAAACGAATGGCCCATCAATGCCTGTGACGCTCAGGTGACAGCATTTCCACGCGACAACGAGATTCCACTGAATGTCTGGAAAGTTATTCAAGAGGTTAATCTGCTTCTCGAAAATTGGTACCACAATTATGAGTTAGAGCAGTTTGTCACTGAAGTTGAAAACCGAGTTATTAGTTTAGGACGGTCACAATACAATGTGGATAATTTGATTAAAAACATATGCAATAGTGCTGTTCAGCTTTCAAAAGACGATGTCCCGACAAAAGTTTTCAAGCTTTCTGATGTTGATTGCCCTTGCGACTCGAGTACATATTCCGAAGCTGAAGCTACATTTTCAAGAGGAAATATTGATACCCTAAGCCCTACTGATTTAAGTGACTTTAGTAGATTTGAAGCTTCAGCAATTATTGCATCAGTTGAAGCTGAAAATTTGCTATCAGATCCAATCGTTCGAGCAGCAGGTGAAACTGGATGTAAAATTTGGGAGCAGCTTGTTAGCAGCTTACAAGTAAGCGAAAGTGAAAGGCAGACAGTCCCAAAGAAGAGCCGGGCACTCGAATATGACCAAAACCTTTTTAAAAAGCTGGCAGAACAATTTGAACAAAGGAGCGCAGCTTGTAAAAATAAGAGTCGGGAATTCTGGAAGCTGGCGCTCTCACCCGTTCAAGAAAATTCGGTGTTCAAGATTCTCAGCACTTCCGGAATTTTCCCACGATTAACGCCAGTGACCCTCCTGCCGCTCATATGTCACAAAGTAGAGAAAAACAGGTCTTTCCGAAATTGCCTTCGAAAAGCAATCGGTGCATACGCTGTTTCCGAAACTTTGGACCAGCATGCCTTGCGTTGTCGTCGATATGTCGAGAGTGCCAACAGTCAGGTTGAATTACAGCGCGAATTAGACAGCGCGCCCCACGAGAACTGGAGCCCTTCCAACAGACCCGAATGGCTCCTTTTTGAAATCGAAGCTGATCTTCTGGTGCGACCAGTTCAAATGCAAGTTGCAGAACAGATGGAGAATCCCATAGGAACCAAGAATGCAGTCATGCAGCTCAACATGGGAGAGGGAAAAACCACCGTAATAACTCCTCTTCTGCTTTTACGATTGGCAAACAAAAAGCAACTGTGCCGCTTAACGGTTTTGAGAGCGATGTTCAATACGAATGTGCATGCCTTGCAGTTAAACCTCGGCGGTTTACTGCTAAATCGTCGCATATATTCGTTTCCGTGCCGACGCGATTATACTATAAATTGCACTATGGTTCAAAAACTTTTTGAGGTATACAAAGAGTGCTGTGACATGGGAGGAGTCAATGTATCAACGCCAGAATACCGCCTTTCCTTCCAGTTGAAGGGGTATGAACAATGCCGTGCTGACAGTCATGACATTGCAGAAGTATTTCTTCAGATTCAACAGTGGCTTAACGATAAATCCAGAGATATTTTGGACGAATCTGATGAACTCTTGCACGTTAAATATCAGCTCATTTACGCCCTCGGAGCACCTACTGGATTGAGTGGAGGTGCTTTGCGATGGACCGTTCTACAGAATTTGCTCCTTGCAATTCCAGAAGTCATTCGAGAAGTCGGAAAACTGTTTGGAATGGGAACCGTCGAGATTTCCGAAGATAGTCCACGTGGAACTTTCCCACCGTGCAGGCTTTTAAAAGCGGAAGCATACAGGACGTTCTGCGAGTTTTTGGCAGATAGAGTTCTAGATGGGAAAGTTTCTTCCATCGTATTTGTAGGCCTATTTCCACGCCAAAAAAATCTTCTGCGGAAATTTCTCACGGAAGAAGTAATCAAGGAAAGCACCTTTGCCGAAGTTTATGAGTTTTTGAAATCGGAAGATGTGGACAAATTTAAACATATGGCTCTAATCCTGCGTGGCCTTATGGCTTGTGGAGTACTATTCGCCGCCTTTAACAAACGCTGGAGGGTTAACTATGGAGTTAATCCTGTTGGCAAACAGCCTCTGGCCGTGCCTTTTCGCGCCAAGGACGTGGCGGCAGAAAGAACCGAGTTTGGACACCCAGATGTTGCACTGGTGCTGACCCACCTCAGCTATTATTACTCGGGATTGAATGACTCACAACTGGATGAGTGCTTTGCTTGCCTTTATCGAGAACCGGAACCGGAGACAGTATATAGCCAGTGGATTAGGACTGTTGACAATCCAAATGAAACCATTAGGGAGCTAAAAGGCATTAATTTTAGCAATACCAGACAGAAAATGGATATTTTATACTTTACTCTGCGGAAGAACAAGGCTGTCATTGATTACTGGCTGGGAAATGTAATCTTGCCAATCAAAGCCCGACAGTTTCATTCCAAAATGATTTGCTCAGCTTGGGATCTGGCATCGGACAGAGCCAGCAACTCCACAACTGGATTCAGCGGCACGAACGATTCCCGACTACTACTACCTGTGACCATTTCGCAGAAGGATATACCGGAACTGAAATGGACCAACTATCAAGTGTTTCAGAACTTATTGCTGGAAGAAAACAATGCCTATTGGAATCTAGCACAGGGGATAACGGCGATGGAAATTCTGGAAAAGCTGGCCGAGAAGAAAATTCCACTCTTGCTGGACGTCGGAGCCCTGATGCTGGAACTGGATAATGAAGGAGTTGCTAAGAAATGGTTAGAACTCACAAAAAACGATGAAGGTGCTAAGGATGCAGCTATTTATTTTAATTCCGATAACAGACTAATGGTCCAGGACAGGTCCGTTCTCCCTCCCGTCCGTTTCGAGATTTCGCCTTACCGCAACCGTCTCGACAGGTGTGTCATCTACCTCGATGACATCCACACCAGAGGCACCGACCTGAAGATACCGGCTGGCACCAAAGGTTGCGTTACGCTTGGAAAGGGCGTAACCAAGGATAAACTAGTCCAAGGATGTATGCGAATGCGTAAACTTGGTAGAGGTCATACGGTGTGTTTTTGGGCTTCCGACGAAGTGCATAACGAGATTGTTCATTTGATCGGCGAAATTGCAACATATGGCAGTGCTCACGTTCTGAAATGGGCGCTAAATAATAGCCGCAATACCATTAAGGAAGGATTCCCACATTGGGTAGCTGCGGCCTGTAATTACATCGAGAATAACAAAGCTCAGGAAGTATATGGCTGCTCGGAACAGGATGACGGAAGCCGTGAACACTTGTTCAACGAAGTTTCGCGAGACGAGATCGTGGACCTGGAGGAAACCTACGGAAGGCCATGGAAGGTGGCCGATTTTCCACACGTTGCAGAGCAGCAGCTGCGAGCGGTTTGCGAATCCGTCAACGCCAACGAAAGGCTGCAAGATTACAGCGAGACAATTGTTCAGCGCTGCAGAATTTACATCCCGGATTTGACTAAGAATGTCCACCTGCTGGACGAAGAACAAGAACGGGAGCTAGAACTCGAGATAGAAGAGGAATGCGAAGTTTCTCGACCTGGTGCACTAAAACCCCGCATACCAAAACTTTACGAGGGCATTGTCAAAACTTTGAGGAACATGGACACGAAGTTTTCTAAAGACGACTTTCCCGAATGGGCAATGCGATTACCCTTAGGACTAACAGACACCAGCCTAGAGGAGAACATAAATGAACTTGGTGCATGGGGCAACGACATCTTTATCACCAGGGATTTCGCCAAAACTATAAAATTACAGTTGGCAAAAGATACAACAGATTCCTTTCTTAGACCTGTCAATTGGATCGTATCATTCATGGTTGGCGACTCCCCACGATGGCTTCTCATGAGCCCTTACGAAGTCAACGAGCTGATTGCAGAATTCCGGCACAGACGATTCCAGGCAAGTCTTCACATGTATACGGCGCGTTTGACTCCTGAACAAAGCACACTTTCGGAAATAGACAACCTCGTGCTGCCAACTGGTACGAATGTGTCTCTGGTTAACGTGCCTAGATATTGCGAATTGCATGCGTCCCTTTTCATTTTTTCGGGATGCACATTTTTCGGAAATCGGGATGAAATGTCAAGTTTTTGCAATCTCACAGGATATGCTCCATACCCACGCACAGCCGAAGAGGAGCAGGCATTTGAAAATCAGTTGATGGATAGGACCGGATTCCTCTTGCCTTCCGAGATACGGAACACCTTGAGACCACTCTGCAGGTTCCAAAGAAATCCGGGAAGGCTTATCGAGGGAATAATAGTCTTCCGCTCCTATCACTTACCAGACTATTGCCATGTCAGTAAAATTGTGCACGAATCTAGTCTACAACTTGACGGCATAGAATCTGTGCCCGATTAAAGAATTGTAATTTTTTTTAAAATCGCCACAGGTTTATGGCATATTGTTCATCGCTCGATTAAAATTGCGTTGAAAATTTGTTTCATGTTCTGATCAGGGCATACCCTGTAGTTACTACATGAACATAATCTTGAGCTTTAAATAATTTCTAGTAGTTCTATGCCAGCAATTAAGGGGGGGGGGGGGTTGGAGCAATGTTAATTGCCCATTGAGAAATTAAAAAAGGATTAATTTTACAACCAATGGTCCAACATTAATGA
>JAQFYV010000352.1:0-11994 GCA_034695065.1 Choneiulus palmatus | reverse complement strand
ACTAGACCACCTTAAATTCATGCATGATTAACGGCTTGCATGCAATTCCTAGATTTAATGAAAAATTAATAAATAAAATAAATCTGAAAAAAGTTCTTTATCAATTTTAGTTGTTAGCTTTGTTATAGTATAGCTGACTTTATTCTTAATTTGAATTTTCTTTCAGATTTTTACCATTATAAAGTATAGTTTTAATTAATGATAAATTTTTCATTGATGAATTCATCATTAATTATAAATTCATCATTTTTAAAGATGAATTTTTATTTAATTATATATAAAATAAAGGGAAAGAATTGAATTCTTATACTTTTTTAATTTTCTTAAATTAATGTTTATGGTATTTCGATTTCTTCTTTCAACCTAAAACGTATCCCCATTTTAAACATTATAATAGGTCTACTTGTTTCTAAAAAAATATTATCTTAAATAGGTTTGATCATTTTACAACTTTGATATATTACTTACTTCATAGACACCTTATTTTCAACCTAATTATTTATATTATTACAATAACATGTTCTTACGTTTAGTATATATTTAATTTAAATAAACATTTTCATTAAAATGTATTACTAGTATGGGGAAGTTTGTGCATTTTCATTAAAATGTATTACTGGTATGGGTAAGTTTGTAGAATTAGAGACTTACTAAGTAATAATGAATCCAATTATTTTAATTAATTAATTAAAATGAATATTCTTAAATGTTTTTTTTTATTATTGCTGTAAGGTTGTATGCGAAAATTAATTATAAAACATCATAAAATACCATTAGCAGCAGTGATGTCTATAGGTTCTTATAAGTACAATATGTGTGTAAATAATATGAAATATTTCTAAAAAATTTTTTGTTAAATTAAAACCATGAATTAATACTGCAAAAACTTGTTTAGACTATGTTGTTGATGGGGAAAGGTTGGAATAAAATCCCTATATGTTACCGGTCACATTAACCTCTCTTTTTATTTTCTCAGACATATAAAATTATACCCGAATATATGTTTTTAGTCATATTTACATTTGAGTAAATACAAATAGTATTTATCTAATAGAAGTGATACCACATTTATTCAAATTATATCACATAAAATCTATTTAACTTTCTATTATCTTAATGAATCCGCCTTAGAATATTGGGGTGGGGAATTCCACATGCACATTTACTGCATCCTCTCTGGGTTTCTTGCATTTTTGATGTCCAGTTCCTCCCTTGAAATGCTTAAGGTGTTGTTCTTAGGGTTATTTATATGTAGTAAATTTCATTAGAATTACCTTTTAGGTACAAAACCTTGGCCTTTTATTTAGGATTCACACCTGACACATCTGTCATAATAGGAAATGCTTAAATAACTGTACATACCTACATATAAACTGTCGTGCTTTCAAAATAAAACATTAGTTTCTCTAATGTATGCCCATATAGTTTACAAAAGTAGTTTGTCTACTATATATAAGTTTCTCCTTCTTGTATGAAAAATGCTTTGTCATAATAACTTGTACTTTACTTGTTTAGGAATGTTGGTCGAATGCAAATTGACCAAAATCCTGCTTTAATTCTTTTTGCTAAATTTAAATAGAACAAACACTCCCTATTGAGTTGACAAATGTTGCCTGTATTTCTTCAAAATATTTAAGCTTTTGTAATTCAAATTAAATACTATACCATACATACGACAACCAAATAACATATTTGCCTAGAAAATATTGTTGCTACCAGTTTGTAGTTGAGGGGGTGAGGTAATCCTACCTTTTTTCAGAGACTTTGCTGATTATCCCTCCCCTGTCCCCCCCCTTGGTATTCTATATCCCTAGTGGGAGGATGATCCTATATATATTTTTTACAGAAGTTTAAAGTCCCAAAATATGATTAGGGCACTTGGGGATCTACAGGATGATAGAAATTTTGTTGTTTTTGGCCTTCTAGTTAAAAAATTTTGTATTACCAGGTTAAATAATGAATCTTTTAATTGGTCTTCCCTCACTTTCCCTAACCATATAAATTGAATTTTCCCTGACTATCCCTAACCAAAATTAAAAATTTATCCTTACCAATATAAAAATTCCATGACATTTAAATGAATTATGAATTTAAAGGGGAAGACCACCCTATTAAAAATGTAGTTTTCTTTCAACATTCTACCTTAATAAAGTACTATTTTCAAAATTTCACAACTGTTTTGCCTAGTTATTTAATAATTTTATTAAATAAAAATTAAGTACCGGTAATGGCCGAAATATCATTGACTTGTTAATAACATCGCAGACCCACATTTGTCTATACACGTGCAAATTAAAGAACACCAAGTGTAATTTACGCGTGCAATACACCGCATTTTGGATCAAAATCACGTGAGTACATTCTTCTTTGATTGAATGAACGGCTCTTATTACATCAGCAACAGTCTCATTTCATATTTAATTTTTATAAAATAGCTATGCATAACGTAGTTTTAAGATTTTAGGAATAGTATTTCTTAACGAATACTCTTGAAAGAAAAATGTATAGGGTTGTCTTCACCTTTAAATGAAAATGACAACTATCATATTTCCTTTGCAGATTTAATGGCAATTAAATAATAAATTTTTCGAAAAGTGAACATAATGTAAGGCATATACTGCATAAGGGTATTGCATTAAATTTATATAGCTGACATGCAAATTGATTAATTAAATTTTCCTGACTTTTCCTGACCAAGTTCCTCTTCTTTGGCTTTTCAAGTCAGTTTATATTAACTCTGATTCCACAACATTTTGGCATTTCACCACAATTAGCAAAAATGCCATACCCAACTATATATGTAGAAAAAACTTAGTGGGTGGTTAGGGGGACGTCAAAATTTCTCAGATGTCGTATAACTCCTACATATCTCAGTTACAATTATACCACTGGTTGTCACACATTTGAAATATAACATGTGATAGATGTCGAGTATATCATATTTGACATGTACAGAGGTATAAAATTCGAATGTAGCCGCATAAAGTTAATTATTCAGACAGAATTAATTTTGATTAACAAAAAAAATCTATGGAATTTATAAAATAGTCAAAAAAAAACTATTGAGACTTAAGCAGAGGTGTCGGTAAATGTCAGTTGTGATTCTTGATCGTATAATGGCAGCACAACCATAACGTAAAGAGCAAAACTATGTCATGCCTTATAAAAACACATGTTCATTATACTTTCAGATGATTATCATATGGCGATCGAATTTGCACGAAAATGCACCATTTTCAAAATCTGGTAATATAATAGTTTTTGCAGATCAACTCAGTAAATATTTTGCATAAAACCATAAATATAAAACCAATTGATGTGAAAAGCTATTTCTATACTCGTGTTCATGCCAATAATATCGAGCTGTTAGCGCTCTCCAGCGAGTGTATTTTTTCGTTATGGGAAGAGAACGTCGTTATAATCTGATTTTAATTTATTTAATTATTGGCTTAAATTTTTTTAAAAAAAAAGGCTTTGTGAATACCTGAATATTAGAAATTTTTTTTCGATTTGGTATTTCATTATGCCTGTCAGTCTTTTGGTCATTATGCTGTAATGCAAACAAATTAATGTTGACCATTAACACAGTCATCATCGCCCCTTAATAAAAAAAGCTTATAATAAGTTTTTTTTATGATTCTCAATTATCAATTTAAATTAACTTGATTAAAGCAATAGTCACAAGATCTATGATAACAAATATACATAGTATCGAATAGTCATGCAGAAAATGTATAAATTAAGTAAAATGTTTTGTGATAAAAATATTTGCTTATTTATAGCGAACTATATACAGAATACATCGAACGAATATAAACATATACTGCGGAGAAATATTAAAAATTATATAAACAATTTGCATTTATTTAAAAAAAAGCTTAGCTGCTGTTTTAAGATTTTTTATTAATTAATGCAAATTGTTTTTATAATTTTTAATTTTTAATATTAGCGTAGTTTTATCTATCGTAATATGGGAATCAATTATATTGCATGCCTGCCATTTAAATAATGCTATAAAGTTCATGTTTTAATGCATTTTTAGGAAATTTTATACCTAAAGACTTGATATTAATTACCGATAAATTAATTTTATTTGAAATTATTTATTCAACTTAATATAAATATTTATACTCCTATGACAATATACTATATACTAAATATTTTTATTGATTCTTGCTTATAATTTATTTGAAATTATTTATTCAACTAAATGTAAATATTTATACACCTATCATAATATACTATATGCAAAATATTTTTATTGATTCTTTCTAGAGTTCAACAATATAATTTTAATAGTTTATGATAATTACTAATATAAAAAAGCACAATTTTTTTGAAATATTACCCATTTTGAAATTAACTTCCTAATAATATATTTTTAATATCACTATCAGGAATAAATATTTATCATTAAAAAAACAAGTTTGATTAACTTTCACTTGTATAACTGTCTATGTCACATATTTGCAATTGTGTGGTTTCGAATTGTAAATTCGTGCCAAGACCTCCTATGTTAATTTCCTGGAAATATGCATGTTAAAATGGGTTTAATCTAGAGTTTGGTTTAATGAAATGTAAATTTAATCGCTGCATAGATAATGATCTACTTTGTATGATCTCCTTAAGAAACTTGTACTAGATTTATAAAATTACAGCAATAATGATTCAAGGTGGACACGTTACCCATTGAAATATGGGGATGTATATTACATCTTTTTAGATGGATTGTGTCTACCCACAATTTTAAGAAAATGAGTTATATGTTTCATTTTAGGTGCATGCGGAAGGGAGTGGTATACGAGTAAAAGTGATCACGATTTTTACTTTTATTTTTCTTAGTTTTTGAAAAAAAGCTGTAAGGCAAGAAAATAAGTTGGTTTTCACCTAAGTACTTTGAAATCTTTTGTAAGCCTCAGGAGTGGAATTATGCAGAAACTAGGGCAAATACCAAGGTTCAAATGGCATGTCCTTAGCTTTCACAACTAGGATATACCTGTCACTTGTGCATCTTTCAGACTGTTCAGACTTGTGACTTTGTTCTGTATTAATGATGCATTTCTCATTTCCTGTAATTGTAGAATAATTTCCAGAAACGTTATTGTGCAGAATATATCATATATCATTTAGCTGCTAAATAGACTGTGATTAATAGACTGTGATTTATTCAAATCAAGGACATGAAATGGCCCAGTGTCAATTTAGGATTAACAGTTTAAATATGGTAGTATGAAAGAAATGCTATTATCTGCTTCGGCAAACATGCCACCTATTTGAGAGAGTTAATTTAACTTGCAAATTTGGGATTTTTTTTCAATATTTTTAAAATAAATATGCAGACGTGGGGACGTCATCTTATGATATTGGGGGTTGTCTATAAATTATGTTTTCTACAATCTTTCTTCATCCATTCTCCTGATATGTGTTTGCATGTCAAGAATAAATAATGTTCGATTGTATGCATATAAAATTCCCTATAGTTTCTAAAGGTTATTGCTTTTTATTGATGTAAAATAAAAATTAAATATTGACTATTATTGCGTATTGCTGCTGATTGTGATGCTATAGAATTTTCAAATAACAGTGAGGGTTTTTCTTAAAAAAAAATATCAGATTTGGGATAGTCAAAAATTTTTAGATTAATTGTTGGGTTGACTTTCATTGTGATAGTATTTCTGCAGAAGTAATTTACTTTCCTCCCACCCCCCCCCCTTACTGAAAGCCATACCAAAACGGATTGTTATTACTCTCAATTGCCTGCAACTTTTACGGAGACTAATGAATAATTTTTCTTAGGTATTGAATTTAATTAATAATGATAAGTCCAAGACGTCTTAAAAGATTCATTCACTAATCCACTTCCTTGCAAGTCCGTCTTTGATCTGCCTGATGGTATTGTCCCTTCTTAATAAAAATGTTGAATTCGAGATCTGTGCTTGTTGTGTAAGTCAAATGTGTTGAATTCAGACATTTTTTGCTTAAGCAGGGGCTTGAGTACAGAGCCGTAATGTTAACAGCCATAGAAACTTTTAGTCATTTAAATCAGGGTTAATTTTCAAACCAAAATACATAACAAATACTGAAATTTATAGAATTTTAAAGGTTATAATATAGGCGCAAACAGTATTTTTTATTTTTTAAAAAAAAAATAAAAAATACAATTAATTAAATGAAAAATAAAAACGAAAAGTATATATAATTAAATTTTATACATTTTCCAGCCATCTTTAAGAATTCGTCCATTTTTCGCATGATAAAAAGTACGACGGCGTATTTATAGTTCTACAATTTTAGTAAGTTTTTATTTATATATATATATATATATATTAAATTTTGTTTGATAGAATCCATGTATATTAAAATTTATAAATATAAAATGCTTAAATGTAGAAAATTTTTCATCAGCTAAAACATCATTGTTCTTTTTGTAGCGACGATTTCCATATAACAATTTTTTTAAGATGGATGAGGAATGTTTGAAATTTCAATGTTTTCCGTTTTTATTTTTTATTTTATTAATTGAAGTTTAAAAAAATACCCTTTGCTCCCAGCTTTTAAATTCTATAAATTTCTGTATTTTTGGCTAAAAATCTATATGGCGGTTATATAACATTAAGGTTATGCGTATACTCAAACTTCCTTAATTGCCATTACCGGCCTGCATATATACTGTTTATTGATTTCTACTTAGTGATCAGGCTCTTAATTGGTTTAATGTTTTATTACAATACAGTTATTATTTAGTTATATAATCTTACTTTATATCATTTATATGAAAAAAATGTGAACATCATACAATATGCGAGCGTAGACAATTTTACATTATCTTACGTATAAATCTTAATAGTTACTCTTACATCGTTAGAATAAACATGAAAAAAATATTAAATAAAATAAAAGTTTATATCCTGGAACCTGGCTGGTAGATTGATGTGAATTGTACGTTATTGTCCTAGGTCTCATTAGTTCTAATTACCAGAAATCAATCTAAAACAGTAACAATACAAATAAATATAAATTTAAGATTCTGTTTCTGATATCAAATCCGTAACATCAAGGTTCTTTTGAAGCGCCGCGCTGTTGTGATCAGAATTTACATCGTCGAAAATATTGAATTTCATGTTAAAGTATGTGAAAATATATTTGTCATAATCGGGGGAAAATGTGAGAAATTTTAAAATTTGTTTAGAATAATTTGAATGAGTTATGTTGCAAGCTGTATATATTACATATTAACTAATTCGTATTAATTGGAACTTTTTGACACCCCTGGTTTCCTGATCTAGCTTTAGGCGCTGTCTTCGACAACAAAAGGCAATCATTAAACTTGTTACAGAATTCACGATTTTTTGGTGTGGTCCACATCAGGGAAGTGAAATTCAGGTGAAATCTTTAAAAAAAAATTGGGGAAAAAAACGGAACAGGGGTTTTTTATTAGCATTCTTCACAAAAAAAGTTTTAACAAAGAAGAAACGAAAGTATATATGTTTGACCTACCTTTTAAAAAACTTTCATTATATGTTCCCTTCATTTGTGAAAGTTTTATGGCATCACTCCATGGATTACACTGATTTAATACATTACAAGAACAAAGATTTTTGAATAATTTTTATATAGAAAAAAAAATGTGTTACTATTAAAACAAATCTTAAATGATGACTTTACCCACAACTTTTCGTGGATTTTCATAAATCATTGCTTAGGCTTATAACTTTCACTGATTTAGGTCAATATGTGAATACAATTTAAGGTTATATTCTCAATATGCAATTAACTCAATAATGTGTTGATTTATTTTTAATTGTTAGTTGTGCACTATTGTAGAAAACTATATCACGTGATTAATTAAATAGTTTTAATTAGTCATGGTATTTGCATATGATATATGCACAGAAATCTTGTCAATTACTGGCGACCCTGACAAACATCTTGTTTGTGAATAGTTAACAAATGAGCGATTTTAATCTGAACTACTTTATCTAACCATTTAACAAAGCGTGGCAAATAATAAGCATTGTCTAAAGCAATTCTAGAAATTAAGATGGTTTTCATGTGAACGAATTTAAATTACAATTTCTGACCGACCTTAATTCCTACGCAATGTGTAACTTGTTTTTGTTCATTTTTGTTGCATGCACACTTTAGTTCACAATTCTGTAGCACCTGTTGATAATGCCATATCGTTGTTTGTATATGTTGTGTTAAAAAATGTGCATGTACCAAATGTTAAAAAAATGTTTTCGTCAAATTCTCTGTAATCTATTGTGGAGCCTTTACATTATATGACAGAAGATAGGTTTAAGGTGAATAGTGAGCATTTCCTGAATCGATTCCTTGTGATTGTTCATTTAAATTAGTATATGTTGTTTTATTACAATTATTGTTAAAGCAAACTTCACCAATGACAGTTATTGATTATGGAAGGGCTACTTGTATAAATATCGACACTGTACTCTGTAAAAACAAATGTTCATTAATAGTATTACAAAATGCCTATATATTTGTCCTCATTTTCTAAATATTTAAATATTTATAGTTTACCAAGGCATGTGTCATATATGCACTATACATACCTATGACCAAAGCATATAATGTATATATATGACTTAGTAAACTATAAATGTTTAGAAAGTGAGTCAAATAGGCATTTCTAAATAGGCCTATAGTATTTCAAAACATTAGTTTTATAAGTGTATAGTTGGTGTTATCTTGCACGGGCTAATATTGAAAATTGGGTAAAAAAAAGTGACCTCAAAAGTCTGTTATAAGGAAGAAAACATGCTTTTATAGAAAGTAACATTTACTTGTAAAACAAAAATTAATGTTACAATCTTACTTATCCATTTGCATTTATAATCTTTTTTCTACCCGCAATTCTTGCAAAAAATGCACTTAAATGCATAAACAGTGTTATATTGCCTATATTAGTGGCCAATGACAAGCAAATGATTGGCAATTTTCACTTTAAATGATTATAAATTCATTGCATTGAGATAAAGTGAAGCATTAAAAGCTAGTGGTAAAAACGAGAAATATTTACACATTTGCTCACCATTCACTACATGAGTTAAGATATGCATGGTTCTGACGTAGTAAATTCAAAAAGAAATCGAAGATTAATTACTTATTAGTAAGTTTGATTCAAATTTTAGCTTTAATTCTCCAAATAACTATTTTCCCATTTTTCCCTTGATTTAAAAAGCATAGCATGCATTGCAAGAGAATTAACCTTTAAAGTGATGAAATTAATTCAGGGAATTGTAGGACCTAATTATATATAGAAAAGTACCTTTACATTACGCGCCATTTTTTTAACTAGAAGACATAAAAATACTAAAATTTGTAGAATTTTAATGGCTAGGCGAATTGCCCGGTATTGTTTGAAGAATAGAATTGCAATTAATACAATAAAAAATAAAAACGCTTAAAATTATCCATTTGTCTTACGAAGAAAAATACGACTGTAATTTTTTAACTGCTGAAATACTCTATACATTTTAGGAATTTTATATGTACTTAGCTTGGTTGATGATATAATAGCATTATAAATACATAGAATGCGAGCATTTCATCAAAAATATATACGAGTAAATAAAAATGCTAAAATGTAAAAGTTATTTCATCCATTAAAACATTCCCCCATACTTTTCTCCCTTAGGCAAATGGACGATTTTTAACAAAACAAATTTTAAAGATATGTGGTAAATGGTTAAATTTTCATTAAAAACACGTTTTAATTTTTTATTGTCTTAATTGCAATAATTTTTTTCTAAAACAAAATCGGGCAATTTGCCTATATACTATTTAAATTCTACTAAGTTTGGAATTTTTATTTATTTTTTTCTATATATGTATGGTTAGAAAATGGCGATGTAAAAGTATCTCTATATGGATGCTAAAACTAGCTGATACCTCATCTTAATGAAATGTAAATATGTTTACAATGGAGAAAAGTTTTAGTAATATTAGTAATAATAAGAAACATTATATGATTATTCGCTTACATAGTCATGTTATTATTATTTTTTTATTTTTTTAAATAAAAATATTTCGTGTATTTCTTGTCCTTGTACTAAATATGTATACGTATACTCTGTTGTAACGAAGCCAGGTTTGCATTCAGTTTTTCATGCTAAATTTCAGCTGAAACATATCGTATATATACACTTTTGTAATCTGCATGTGAAGAACATGCATGTAGTGCTATATATTCATTCAGAAAATTACATGTTGCACATTTAAAACTATGAATATTTTATAAAATTGCTATACGTGTTTTATAGTATTATGCTTTCTTCCTTGTATGGTAAGCAATGCATGCACTAATCTATTAATATATATACTTATTGAAAGACATGAATGATTTGAAATGAATTATTATTTAAACTTCATAAACTGTTTATCTAACCTTAACACATACCAAATTCAGCCACCTGTCGGCCTAAAGGGATCTTTGGAAGTATAAAACAACCAAAACTGTTCGAATTCCAAGTAAAATTGAAATCTCAAGTGTGTTCAGATTTACTTGCGGATAGTTCATTCTTGCCTGTTTCTGATTTTCTTCCTATATAACCGCCAGGGGTTGACTTTGGTAAGAGTACTAAGGTTAGACAAAATATATTTCATTAAATTAGTTCCATGATTTCTTTGAAAACTTACGATAATCAAAAGTAATGCATAAGTAGAAAATGCCCACTTGTACTTAATGTACAAATCACATTATATTTTAAATTAGTCAACCCATTTTTAGCAAAACATTAATACTTACATATCTTTAACTTTTAATATATATTTTATCTCTGAATATCTAAAGCCTTTCGGTTTGACATTTAGCTATAATTCCATAAATGTTTATTGATACAAGTAATGATTTTAAGTGCACGAATTTATTACTGCATGAATTTAGGATAAAAGCAAAAAATGAATATTTAACCTACAAAATCGGTACTTATAACAAAAAAAATTTTCTTTTATAATTTACAATTGTAAGTTGTTATAAATGGCGATTAAAACAGGTAGATTTTGTTATAGGGCGTCAAAAACGAAAAAGAGAAATGATCCTGAGTTTCTAATATATTAATATAATTATAATTCGGTCACGAATATGTTGTACAGATAGTAAGTATATCAGCAGATTATAATAATTTTTATAAGTCAATGCTAACTTCAAATTCTTTTCTGGAAATATGTTTCACATAAAAAATTTTAAAATTCTAAAAAAAATAGCAAATTAAAATTAAATTATTGGTAATGATTTTTATAACTTTTCCGAATTTTAAAACCTGCTCTTAGATTTTTTTCCCTAAGCTTAATGCAATGACGAGTAAAGCACATTTTGCAATTTATGGAAAAGAGTAAATTGCACTATCACCATCAAACTAATTAAATATTAAACATAAAGTCAAAATGGCTAAGTTTCATGCAAAGTTTTATTTATTTATTTACTAGTTTTATCAAAGGATGTAAAATTATTAACACACTTGTGACTTATCAAAAACCACTTTCTGTATGTGCAAGAACATTGAAATAGTAGCGGGGGATTTTTTGAAAAAGGTTATAATCAACAAACATGTTTACATGTAAACATTTGCACATGTTTGTATAAATTTTAAACTTACCCTTGCCTAATTTTGAGAAGAAAGAATTATAAATATGAGCGTAAAATAAAAAAAGAAATTCATAAAGTTAAATAAAAACCGGGAAGTACATTATAAAGAATTCACAAATTGTCGAAAATGCATTGACATGGTGAGCCAATCAAGATAAGTCAAACGAGTATTTAATAGGGAAGAATACATAGAAAAAGGTATTTTTCTTTCAAGAGTAGCCAATGCCTTAAGAAACTACTATTCCCAAAATTCCACAACTATGTTAAGCATAGTTTTTTAATCATAAATAAAAGAATTTTTAAGTAATGGCCGAAATACCATTGATATGTTCAATTCAATTCAATTCAACTCAACTAATTACCCTACAGTCAGCAAATGAATGCCA
>JAQFYV010000351.1:0-11999 GCA_034695065.1 Choneiulus palmatus | reverse complement strand
AGACTAATTGAAACTTTTTAATTTGTATTCTTATTCTCTTGACAATTTTCCAAACTTTCCTGACTTTCTCAATGATTCCCTCTGACTTTTTCATTGAATTCCCTGAATTTCCAAACTTTTTTTGGGAAAAACGTTTTTTACTGACTTTTTCACTGATTTCCCTGAATTTCCAGACTAATTGAAAAGTTAAAACCTGTATTCTTATCCTTTTGACATTGTTCCAAACTTTTTTTTTAGGAAAAATGTTTCTCCCTGATTTCCCTGAAATTCAAGTTTTTCCTGAATAATCCATATATTTCCCTGAATTTCCAGACTAATTGAAACTTTTTAATTTGTATTCTTATTCTCTTGACAATTTTCCAAACTTTCCTGACTTTCTCAATGATTTCCCCGACTTTCCAGACTAATTGAAACTTTTCAAATTGTATTTTTGTCCTTTTGAAATTATTACAAACTTCCCTGAATTTCCAGACTAATTGAAATTTTCCAAATTGTTTTCTTGTGTTCTTGACATTTTTACAAATTCCCCTGACTTTTTCCCTGATTTTCCAGACTAACTGAAACTTTCAAATCTGTATTCTCCACATTTCTACAAAATTTTTTAGGAAAAAAGTTTTCTCCTGATTCCCCTGAATTTTCAGACTAATTGAAACTTTTTAATTTGTATTCTCATTCTCTTGACAATTTTCCAAACTTCCCTGACTTTTTCCCTGATTTTCCAGACTAACTGAAACTTTCCAAATTGTATTCTTGTCCTCTTGAAATTATTACAAACTTCCCTGAATTTCTAGACTAATTGAAATTTTCCAAATTGTATTCTTGTGCTCTTGACATTTTTACAAACTTCCCTGACTTTTTCCCTGATTTTCCTGAATTTCCAGACTAACTGAAACTTTCAAATCTGTATTCTCAACATTTCTACAAAAAATTTTAGGAAATAATTTTTCTCCTGATTCCCCTGAATTTTTCCCATATTTCCCTGAATTTCCATACTAATTGGAACTTTCCTATTCTTAATCACTTGACATTTTTCCAAACTTTTCCATTACTTTTTCACATATTTCCCTAACTTTCCAAATCAGTTGGCACGTTCAAATCTATATTCCTATTTCCTTGACATTTTTCAAAAATTTATTTAGAAAAATAATTTTTAATTAATGAAAATATTTCTCCCCTGACTTTCTCAGTCATTTCCCTGACTTTCCAGATCAGGGAATTATATTCTTGATAATTTTCCAAAACTTTTCAAAATCCTTAGGTACAAACTTTTTCCCCTAACTTTTCATGTAATTTCCATGATTTTCCAGATTAGTTGGCAAGTTCAAATCTTCATTATTATACTCGTTATCTTCCAGATAAACTATACTAAATATGAATAAAATTTCCCTGATATTCCAGTACCCTAAATGAGTGATTTTGGAAGTTTTCATTAAAATATTTTCAACTTCTTAAAATATTTCTAAGTGTATTAAATCTATTTTCCTTAATTAAGCTCCGATGACAAAGTGCTTTTCTACAAGCAATAATCTCAAGGGTGCTTAAAAGTGCTTAAAATTTTGCTATTTTTAAATTTCCCTAATTTTCCAGAAAACCTAAACACTCCATTGATGCAGACATTTCCATTAAACCTTGCCATTAGGCCCTATAGATTTATCCTAGAAAAATTAAGGTTAAAAAGGTGTAGGCTATTCCCAAGCATCTCATAAGGTGCTTGAATGTCCAAAATTCAAAAAAAAATATTTCCCTGACTTTCAAAAACATTAAAGCACCCCTAGATGAATGATGTAGAAGTTGTCATTAAATCTCTTGTCATTGGATTTTCATTAAAATATTTCCCATTGCAATGTGTTTTGTTCCAGTGGGGGTGCTTAAAAGTGCTTAATATTTCTTTATTTTCCAGGAGCTTTCCTGGTGCCCTATACACTTATGTTCATATTGGGAGGTCTACCGTTATTCTATCTTGAATTGGCACTGGGACAATATCATCGCAGTGGATGTCTCACCGTTTGGAGTAAAATATGTCCCATCATGAAAGGTACTGAAAAAAAAAATTTCCAAAACTTTCCTGAAGGGAAAATCTCACTACAGGGTTCATACTGAATTTTATTATTGGGCTTCCCTGACTTTCCACAAACCATGAGTTTATTTTTCCCTGACTTTCCCTGACCTAAATTAAAATTTCCCTGATCCTAAACTCAAGTTTCCCTGACCGAAATTAAAATTTCCCTGACATTTAAATGAATTTTGAAATTTAAAGAATTGAGTGAAATATTACATTTTTGGAAAGTGAACACAAATAGATACAGTGATAATGCTTTCAATTTCCAAAGACAAACAAATTTACTTAATAAATTTCCCTGACTTTCCCTGACCAAAATTAAATTTTCCTTAAATTTAAATGAATTATAAGATTTAATGAAATATTACATTTTTGGAAAGTGAACACAAGATAGATACAGTGATAATTGCATTCAATTTCCATGACAAACAAATTTACTTAATAAATTTCCCTGACTTTCCTTGACCAAAATTAAATTTCCCTTAAATTTAAATGAATTATAAGATTTAATGAAATATTACATTTTTGGTAAGTGAATACAGTGATACTACATTAAATTTCACATGACATACAAATTGATTTATTAAATTTCCCTGACTTACTGTTCTATTTTGAGAATTTCCCTGACTTTCCCTGACCAAATTTCCCTTGCCTGACTTTCCATGTCAGTATGAACTCTGCACCAAGATTAATTTACATTAAAAAAAGTTAATTGAAATCAAACTTTTAACTCACTGATTTCCCTAAGCCACTATTGTGCAAAGTGGCAAAAATGATAAATAGTTACTCGTTTGCTCACCATGCACCACTAGAACGCAATATGGCACTGTACAGCCAAGTATACACTATATTCTGCTATTAACATGCTTAATTACATTTCATTTAAAAATAAATTTTATTACCTGTGAATTTCCATTCAAGTATTTCCAAACCTAAATCAAGCCAACATTCCCCAATGAAAAACCAAATATTGGATGGCAAATCTGGTCTTATTTTACGACTCGCAACATTCTGGAGTGTATTATGCCGTTACATAAGAAACCCCTCCCATTCAGCATTTCTGGGATGTGTTACACTGCTTCCCAGGTTATCAGGAACGACTTCAAAACTGACTTTTAATTCTAAGGTTCGCCACCATCTAAGACAAGCCAACTCTCCCCATTCAAAACCGGTTTTTCAAAGGCAAATATTGTCTTATTTTAAGACCGGCAACGTTATGAAGTTTATTACATCACTACTTAGAGAACCACTTGCAATGAGCATTTCTGGGATGTGTTACACTACTTCCCAGGTTTATCCTAAACCACTTAAAAAACCGGATTTTCATTGGCAAATATTTTCTTTTAAGACCTACAACGTTATGGACCACATTCCGTCACTGCATTATAACCCCCTTTCACTGAGCATTCCTGGGACGTGTTACACTACTTCCAAGGTTATCGGAAACGACTTCAAAACCAACTTTTAACCCTATGGTTTCACCACCACTTAAGACAAGGCAACTTTCCCCATTCAAAACCGGTTTTTCACAGACAAATCTTGCTTTCTTTTAAGACCAGAATCTTTCCAGCATGCATTTCGGCATTATCAAGAAACTGGACGGCATTGCAGTTCCATCGCTATTTACTGTCATTCCTTCGGAGCAACAGGTCGCCATTTTGGCATGCATAAAGTGGTTGCGTAGCGCTATAATAATAACAGCGTAATCTGCATATATAAATACATTTTGTGCTACATATTGCAGATAATAGTTCCTCTTTCGGTTTTCCTCCACCAGTGGCGGAAGTCGCCGTTATCTGTAACAGCGTTTATGGCCCTAACCGAAAAATAATACATAATAATTGAGAGAGAGAGAGAGACAGGAGCGCCGTGGCATAAGCAACCCATAATCTTATCGGACCTTATAAATTATTATTCGCTCCTTATCTTTTTCACCCGTTACTTTTCCACTTCCGGTTCAGCTCGCGCTAGAAATATACCATCCGTCAAAAGACCGCTTATGCTGCCTCACTTAAGTGAAGACAAGATTTCCCATTGAAAAACCGGTTTTTCAATGGGAAAAGTGGTCTGCTCTTAGCTGAAGACCTCCGGGAATGCTGCGAGCCGTACACTTTAGCGTCATCAAGTGTCTTTATAAACAGAAAAAATGGCCGCCATCTTAAATTTTTTAAATAAACATATAATTTTGTCTCGTTTAAAAAAAGATTAAATTGCCGATTTGAAAACTGGGATTTCAATGTGAATTTTTGCCTTCTTTTAACAGAAGGTCGCCGGATAGAACAGTGGCAGCCATGTTTTTTCAGGTCACAGCACATACGACAAACGCATTACGAGAGATGACATTACATTACAATCAATTTCTTTTTCTATATCCAGCAATAAATTTGTATGGCTTAATGCGTTTAATCAAGCTACTAACATAATTAATCAAGTTATATAACTAGTTAATCGATTCACTGACTTCATTAATGAAATTTGCAACTCGCTTAATCGACTTATTAATTCTGTTAATCAACCTAGCAATAATTGTATTTCCAAATTGCAAAACTCTAACCAGTTATCTAACACTCCTTTAATCAACTTATTAACTCAATTATTCAACCTCGTTAACTTGTTTGACCAAATTATCTAACTCACTTAATTAACTTCTTAACTCACCTAATCAATCTAGCTAACTCGTTTAATCAATTTACTATCTCGGTTATTCGACCCAGCTGATACCTTTGCACAAATTGTATAACTAGTTTAATCAACTCTTAACTCATTTTGGCTAGGTTGACTAGCTAGTTAACCTAGCCAAACTTGATTAAACGAATTAGCTTGGTTGACTAACCGAGTTAAAACTTGATTACACTAGTTATGCAAATTGTTCAAAAGTGTCAGCTAGGTCGAATAACCGAGATAGTAAATTGATTAAACGTGTTAGCTAGATTGATTAAACGAGTTTGGAAGTTAATTATAGGAGTTAGGTATTTTGGTCAAGCAAGTTAACCAGGTAAAATAATCGAGTCAATAAGTTGATTAAAGTAATGTTAGATAACTGGTTAGAGCTTGGCAACTTGGCAAAGCAATTATCTAGGTTGGCTAATAGAGTTAAGAAGTTGACTAAGCGAGTTAGATAACGTGATAAAACGAGTTACTAACTCAATTAATCAATTCACTAACTCTATTATCACTAATCAAACCGATGAATTGAGCGATATAGTTTAAATCTAACTGATTTAATTATTTAATTAAGTTAATAGCTACATATACTGTATGTAATTACTTTAAACAAAGTTGTATATGGATTAACAGCGCTACCAAACCAGCTAAACCAGTTAAACAACCCCGTTAAACGGTTCCTACGTCAAAAACCAGTACAATGTGTATAATTCTGAATTCCGCCAGAAATTATAAATTAACGAGCTTAGCTTAATCCAATTGATATTTGCCATACCCTAAACAAAATGGCGCCTAACAAATGACTCCAAAGATGGCGGCCAATTACTACATGTGTATTCTATTCGCCGAGTAGCCGAGAAAACTAAAAAAAAACAATTCTACAGAAGCTCGCATCACCCCCTCATACCTCCCAGACCAATTCAAGGCCCTAAATCCCCCCATCGTCATGCCCTAGCAAAGTTCATCCTTGCGCATCGACATTTTCGCCGCCATTTTAAATCCCATCTGGCGCCATTTTTTCACAGTTGATAAACGCTAAAAAAGCACGCTAGGGCACCCATGCAAAAAACCAAACGACGAGACGAAGCCAGCGTGAGATTGGTGCACATTTGAGACCAAAGGGCCTATTGCTGTAGAGGGCGCTGCTGCGTCATCCGCTCCAATGGCCCATTTATGAATATGTACGAGCAACATAAAAATACCCGTAAACATAAATAAGACCCCGAACGGAAGCCAAACGACCTCAAAACACCCGGATGTTCCGATAACACCCTAGTGACTTCTTAAGGGGTCCTTCATAAATTCCCTTCGTAACGGCCTTTCGAGCGTATACTTTAAGAAAATACTATTCCTAAAATTTCACAACTATGTCATGCTTAGTTATTTAATAATAAATTCACGAAAAAAATAATTGATGGCCGAAATACCATTATGTGTTAATGACGTCACATGGCCACATTTTGCCCTGCACGTGCAAATCACGAACACCCAATGTAATTTTGCACGTGCACTGCACCGCATTTTGGAACAGAATCACGTGAGTAGAGTAGCCTTTGCAAAAATGAAAGGCTATATGACGTCAGCAACAGTCATTTCAAATTGATTTTCACTTTTTTTATAAAATAACTAAGCATAACATAGTTGTGAAATTTTACGATTAGTATTTTTTAATGAAGGCTTGAATAATGTATACTCTCGAAACAACAATATTTTTTATAGGGCTGTCTTCACCTTTAAAAGGGAATGCAACCCATAGACAAAGTTATCCCTAAACGATAGAGCATACCTACCCAAAATAGTCAATATCCAAATTTTGGCAACTATGTTCAGTCTGGTTTATTTAAAAAAACACATATAAAAGTGGTATAAAACATCCTTTACACCTCCAATGTTATGAACGTGACGTGCAATCCAGACAACAACCTCGTCACTCAATGCCCTTATTGGCTATGAAGGATGACACGTCACATTCATAACACTGGAGGTGTAAAAGGTATTTTATACCACGTTTTTATGTTTCATCCTGATTTTTAAAAATAAACTAGGGTCAACATAGTTGCCAAAATTTGAATATGGATTTTGATATGCTCTCGCGTTTAGAAATAAGTTTTTCTGAGGGTGGCATTCCTCTTTTAACTCTTTAACTCTACATTAAAAAATACTATTTCTGAAATTTCCCAATTTTATAAAAAATTAAAACTAAATTAGAAACGAGACTGTTGGTGACGTCATTTGGCCTAAATTATTCGAAATTTCCGGTTTTTGACAGAAGAGGGGGTGGGGGCTTTCGCTTTTAACTCCCTCCTCCAACACCCCCTCAATACGGTTTCCAAAATTTGCAAATAACCTTCCCCCATCTTGTCCAAATATGTTCATTTATGAGTGACCCCCGTCCCATGTCATTCATGGACGTCCCCTACGCATTCTCACAATCGCTACGTGACGTCACGTCAATTGTGGTGACAAAGTGTGCCACCAGATGGCGCGACATTTTCGTCGAGGATACAACGAGGTCGACTATTAAAGTATGCCTAAACGAGCCAGGGGTCCATTGGTGTAGGGCACTTATCTATAACGAGGCCAACGGCCCCTTAAAGTGTCCATTAAAGTGGCAGATAATGAGACTACAAATATAAGTTCCCGGATATCTGTAAACAGGCTTCATCAGCGAAAGGGCATGCGCATCCCTTGAACCCCGGCTTAACGAGCATCCCAGAATCCTCCGGGGAAGCCCCAGAACTCCATTAGACCCCCTTTTCTAAACTACTCCCATAATGCACCATTACACAAATTCCCCATTAGAGGAAAACCAAGCGAAGCACGAAGGAAGCGAGTAGCTGACGAAATCCTAACCAAGCAAAGCACGAAGGAAGCGAGTAGCTGACGAAATCCTAACCAAGTAGTGAAATACCTTTTCTTTTAAAATCGTGCCGAGTTTCAACCGCGAGCAAAATCTGACTTGCTAATTAATTTTGAGGCCTACGGGTAAAGCAAATGGCGATGAAAAAACTGACACCAGGTGGCCATTTACTGATGACGTACTTCCCGTCGCTAGGTATCGGCTACGCCATCTGCATGATCGACTTGTACATGGCCATGTACTACAACACCATCATCTCTTGGGCCGTTTATTACCTGTTCGCCTCCTTCCGCAGCGAGCTACCATGGACCTCATGCCACAACCCATGGAACACGCCCAACTGCCTACACGTCACAGAGTGGAACGCCACCGGAACGAACACCAGCACTAGCCCCGCCCAGGAGTTCTACGAGTGAGTAGTTGGCATTACATTCCGCCAGGGGGAGGGAGGGAGGGGCTTGGGTGACGTCGTCACCATGACCACTCCCAACACCTTTGACCCTTTACTTTCTAATATACCTGGGGTGCATATGTAAACTCATCCATTTGGAGCATCTGACTAAAATGCAGAATTGCAACATATGTGTTTAACATGCATTGATATGGCTTCTCAGATTTTGCAATTCTGCATTTTAGTCAGATGCCCCAAATAGATGAGTTTATATAGGCACCCTAATATATACCGGGAGAGTGATTTTGGGAATGGCGGTGACGATGACGTCACCCAAGTACGCCGACAGTCCATGACTCAAAATTCTTCAGTTACCACACATACAGAATAAACTTTAAGGGGGGATGATGGCAACAGGTAGTTGTGATTCTGGATCGTTGGATTTTTCATTGTCTGTACTCTTTCAGGCGCTACGTGTTACAAGTTCATCAGGCCCATGGAGTGGAATACATTGGACCGGTCAAATGGTCATTGGCCCTTTGCTTGTTATCCGTTTTTCTATTGGTCTACTTTTCTCTGTGGAAAGGAGTGAAAAGCAGCGGAAAGGTACATACAACAGCCGTGATGGGGTGCCATGTTTGAAACGCTAAACTTTGAATTGGCCCTTTCAACTAGCTTTGAAACTTTGAATTGGCCCAATCAACTAACTTTGAAACTTTGCAGCTTTAAACTAGCCCTTAAAACTTTGATACTTTTAAACTTTGAAACTTGAAACTTTGAAACTCGAAACTTACAAACTTTGAACTAAAAACCCATTCCTATTTCGTCCGAAACCGACTCCACCTTTTAAAGAGGAATGAAACCCTCAGAAAAAGTTATTTATAAACGATAGAGCATATAAAAATAGTCCATATCCAAATTTTGGCAACTATGTCCAGCCTAGTTTATTTTTTTGAAAAAAAAATAACAAAGAAAAGTAAAAGCGTGGTATAAAACACCCTTTACACTTCCAGTAGTATTCCATTGACGTGCAATCTTTCCTCTTAGCCAATAAGGGTATCGAAGGAAGAGGTTTTCGTCTGGAGTGACGTCACGTTAAAACCACTGGAAGTGTAATGGGTGTTTTATACCACGCAATTATGTTTCTTTCTGATTTTCTTAAAAATAAACTAGGCTGAACGTAATTGCCAAAATTCGGATATGGACTATTTTTGATAAGCTCTATCGTTTAGAAATAACTTTTTCTGGGGGTTTCATACCCCTTTAATATGAACCATAGTATTTGTTTACAGGCAGTGTGGATTACGGCCATCGCCCCATACATCGTGCTGACCATTCTTCTGATACGAGGAGTGACCCTTCCCGGATCGACGGACGGCATCATCTACTACCTGCGCCCTCAGTGGGCCAAATTAAAAGAAATTGGGGTGAGCTCCCATCGTGTTACCCTTTTCGGGTCCCAAACCCGTGACCAAATTTGAAAACCCATACGACTTTCTGCCCCAGGTATGGATCGATGCCGCCACGCAGATATTCTTTTCTTTGGGGCCCGGGTTCGGAACCCTTTTGGCTTTTGCGAGTTACAACAAATTTACGAACAACTGTTACAGGTAGGCCTAAAGCAAAAAATAATTGCAATCAAACTTTTAAAGGGGAACGAAACCCTCAGAAAAAGTTATTTCGAAACGATAGATCATATCAAAAATAGTCCATATCCAAATTTTGGCAATTATGTTCAGCCTAGTTTGTTTTTAAAAATATCATAAAGAAACACAAAAGCGTGGTATAAAACGCCCTTTACACCTCCAGTGGTTTTAACGTGATGTGCCGAGCTCGTGATGTGCAATCCACACGAAAACCTGTTCCTTCAATTTTCTTATTGGCTAAGAGGAAGAATGGCACGTCACGTTAACACCACTGGAGGTGTAAACGATGTTTTATACCACCCTTTAATGTTTCTTTTTATTTATATTATAAATAAACTAGGGCCAAATAAAAAAAGTTTGATTCTGATCCCCTCGTCGAAAATTACAGGGTCGGTCGGCTTTTTCTTTTTAATGTACCCCGCATATATTATATGCACATCTTTTAATATAAAACTATATCGCACATTTTTCTTTATTGAAAAATGTATTTTTCCATAAAATGTCTTGGATTAGGGCCTACACGAAATTCCCGTTTGTTAACAGTTTAGCAAGAGAATATTATGAAATATTATGCAAAAATTTGCCAAAAAAATTAGAGTCGGCAGGGGGACCGGAATCAAACATTTTTTTTTTGTTTGGCCTAATCTGAACATAGTTGCCACAATTTGGATTTTTGATATGCTCTATCGTTTAGAAATAACTTTTTCTGAGGGTTTCATTCCCCTTTAAGATTTTCTTCTTCCGGTAACCCAAGGACCCATATAGACCCTACATAACAAAAATACCATATTGAAGAGAATGCTAATATCTAAGTAGTGACAGAGCCCTTTTCCCAAAAATTTGTGCTAATAATTAAACGGCAAGTCCACAAAATTATTTCACTTTCAAGAATAGGCCTATATATTTATATGATTCCTAAATTTTGACAACTATGTTATGCATATTTAATTAATAACAATTTTAAACTAAAATAATTCACTGGCGAAATACCATTGACATGTTAATGAAGTCAAATGGCCACATTTTGCATTTCATGCGCAAGTCACATTTGGTGTCCATGTTGCCCATCTTATGCATGGTCGCATGCGTAAGATGGGCGCCGATTGTCCAATTTAAATACAAACGCTTACTAGAGGGCTATCACACAACGGCACTTGTAGAGGTGATGTAAGACTATATATGGTTCCACGAGCCTAGCCACTGGGCACCATGGAATCATGGAGGACCTGGCAACATTTTCTAAACCTAATCCCCACAAACTAGTCCCGTATTTTCTTAGGGACGCCATCTTGACGAGCACCATCAACTGCGCCACGAGTTTCCTGGCCGGCTTCGTCATTTTC
Source organism: Choneiulus palmatus (assembly GCA_034695065.1). Classification (NCBI taxonomy): domain Eukaryota; kingdom Metazoa; phylum Arthropoda; class Diplopoda; order Julida; family Blaniulidae; genus Choneiulus; species Choneiulus palmatus. The sequence goes on along the minus strand of JAQFYV010000351.1, from coordinate 1,036 downwards.
TCCGTTCTGGGCTACATGGCCCACATGCAAAACAAGGGCATCGATACGGTGGCCAACAAAGGTAAAAGGGCCCCAAACGTTGATTCCATACTCGTACACGGATTTAAACGGTCGCCATTTTGTTTTCCGTCCGCAGGGATGGGGCTCATCTTCGAGGTCTATCCCGAGGCCATCGCCACCATGGAGGGTTCGGTCTTTTGGTCGATCACCTTCTTTTTCATGCTCATCACATTGGGCCTGGACAGCACGGTAAGCCCCAACCCCCAAAGGGCCCTTTGCTCGTGGCGGCAGGAATATCTAATGTAATGGCGTATCGGTCCATGAAGCTAATACTGTATGAATTTGCGTTTTTTTTTTGTATTTTTTTAGTTTGGGGGCTTGGAGGCCCTTCTGACCGGTCTGTGTGACGAGTATCCTACCGTGCTAAGAAAGCACCGGGAACTGTTTGTGGCCGGACTTTTGATATTCATCTACTTATGCGCACTACCCACAACCACATACGTAAGCCGCTATTTAGTCAAAATTCTGTGCAAAAAGATACCCTACACCGCAAGGTTTGCTTAATTTCCCTCAAAGGTCACACTAAAAGGTCAAGGGTGAATCTAGTAGGCCCTTTACTGTGTTCCCAAATAACCAGGACCATTGAAACCCAAATAATCTGAGCTATTTATAGAAAGGTTATTCCAGTGTATAATCAAACGCAAAAAGAAGGACCAATAATAGCAGTCCTGTTTTGCACGAATCTCAATCGGAGGCATTAAGACATCTTTGGGTCCTTAAATTAGTTCGAAAAACATTGTCAATTAAAATAGAATTGCACGTTAAATTAAATTTCTTAAATAGTCCCAAGTTCGAGTATTCCCCATCATAATCATCTTAAAGTATCCCAATGCAGATATGTAAGCATTTCCGTCACACTAGCGGTCCATTGAAAACTGCCCTTTACCGATCTTGTCGCCCTACGCCGGATCATCTCATAGGGCCCGAATCCGAGTGACCAAATGGGGGCTCCACATTGGGGCAAAATTTTCCAAAG
>JAQFYV010000350.1:0-12002 GCA_034695065.1 Choneiulus palmatus | reverse complement strand
TATAAAGTTTTTAACTGAATGTGTGCACACTGGTAAATCTAAATTAATACAAACAAAATGGTGGATTTTCCTTTCTCAATTAATGGCAGTCGATTTTGTCACACACACACATATGATAGCAATTCATTCTATCTTCTATTCACTTATAGAGAAATGGCACCCTAAAAAGTTATTTATAAACAACAGAACATCAAAATACATATATAGTTATGTTCTGGCGATTATGTTGAGTCTACTTTAAGGGAAAGACTACCCTACAAAATGTATTTTTCTTTCTAAATTGTCATTAAAAAAATTAGCATTCCTAAAATTTTGCAACTATGTTATGCTATATAGTTATTTATAAAAAAAACTATGTAAATTTTAAATGAGCGGGTTGCTAAAGTCATTTGCCGATTCATTCAAGCAAAACTAACTAGATTCATTTAGATGATTAAATAAAGATAAATAAATAAATACTAGTACCAAAACTTCACAACTATGTTAGACAGTTATTTAATAAAATATTAAAATAAATATGAAATATGACTGTTGCTGATGTCATTTGCAGACAAAAATGTATAATCTTACGTGATTTTGTTCCAAAATGTGGTGCATTGCAAGTACAAGTTACAGTTGGTGTTCTGGGTTTCTGGATTTGTATGTGCATTTGAAAATGTGGTCATGCGACGTCATTAACATGTCAATGGTATTTCGGCCATTAATTATTTTTTTTTAATTTATTATTAAATAACTAAGCATAACATAGTTCTTTAAAGCTTGGGAAAAGAATTTTCTTTATATATACTCATGAAAGAAAAATACTTTTTTCTAGGGTGGTATTTCTCTTTAAAAAATAAATAACTCTTAATGTGACAACCTGTAGACTGAAATACTTCTTATTGATGTCTGTAGACTATTCTGGCATGCATCGATGACAGCAATGGGAAATTCGTCATCGATGCACGTCACAATAGTCTAATGCCAAACCAGAAGCAGAATATTAGTCTAGGATGTCACGTTAAATGTTTTTATATTTATTAATATTTTTCTTTAAACTAGACTGTATATAGTTGCCAAAACCTGGACCAGTAATAAGTGTTTGATTTCTATTTTTTAAAATTTACTTTGTTAGGGTAGCCTACCGTTCTCCTTTAAAAAAACTAAACGAGCCTGCCTTTCTAATCTACTCAATAGACAAACCAAAGAAATTAAGACGTGCAAAGTTTGTCTTATGTTATGGAAGATGTTAAAAAAATCTCGTCTTATGGAATTCATTACATTATGACGTAAAATGGATTGATTAACGTTTAGATAAAGTTGTACATTTGTAATCTAATCCATCAATTTGTGTGCTACATTTTTTATGTTAAAATTTTGACTTTAAAAACCTTATTACCTTAGGGAGTATGTTAAAACAGTTGAGTTAAGTAAAAAGAAACTTCCCTAGCAGAATTTAGTGTTGTTTAAAAATAAGAAGACTACAAGTAGGATTTCACAATGGTCAACCTACAAAATTGATTAATGATTAAAGGTGAAGACCATTATAGAAAATGTATTTTTTTTGCAAGTGTATAAATTAAGAAAATACCGTTTCTAAAATTTCACAGTTATGTTAAGCTTATAGTTACCCAACTGAATTTTTACATTCATTTTACTTTCATTCTCCAAATTCACAAATGGATGTGTTTCACTGAATTATAGTTACTTAAAATAATAAATGAAAGAAAAAATTAGTAATGACATGACCAAAATACAATTGCCTTGTTAATGACGACGCTGACACACACTTTTTAATACACGTGAAAATTAAAGAACACCATAAGTAATTTGCACGTGCAAATGTATCACATTTTGAAACAAAATCACGAGAGTACATTATTCTTTGCTCGAACGACGTCAGCATAAATCTCATTTCAAATTTATTTTTTTATAAAATAATTATGCATAACATAGCTGTGAAATTTTAGGAATAGCATTTCTCTTAATGACTACTCAACAAAGAAAATTACTTTTCTTGGGTGGTCTTTCCCTTTAAGGTGTGAATTTAAAAGACCCATGGTAAAAATTGATTAGATTTAGAATTGATTTAATGACCATGCATTTCACTTTATAGGACTGAGCGTTTTAAACACTTAGGGTGCATATATATAAATTCATCCATTTGGTGCATTTGGCTAAAATGCAGAATTGTAAATTCTAAGAAGCCTTATCAATGTATGTTAAAGACATATGTTGCAATTCTGCATTTTAGTCAGATGCCCCAAATGGATGAGTTTATAACTGCACAATTATTATGAGGAATAATCTGTTTAATATTTTAATCCACTATATTGTGCATGGAAGCCATTTTGTTTTTATTACTTTAATAACGGCATATATTGGTAATCTGTGTTCAAGTTTTGAAGTAAACACAATACAATCCAGAAAATGAATTGAATAGCATTAGCGTAGAGTAATTTGCAAGGCAGTAATGCCATACAATGCATTTTCACCAAACTGAATTATATGTACTTCAACACACTAAACTATTAAGTGAATAAGTTTATTATTTTCTAGATTGAGTCAATTTATTTATACGAAAAAAGTGATAAATTAATAATAATTTTAAGCCAACAAACAAAATGTTTTACAAAAAATGACGAATTTGATTCCAGCAAATATATAACATTAACTTATTCACCAAAATAGTGGCAACTGCATTAACTTGAACTATGAAGTCATAAATTTTTAGTTATTATCTTACACACACATATACAGTAGCAATTAGTGCTGTTTTGCCTATCCCATTACAATATTTTCGTGAAAAAATTGTTGAAATGTCGTTTTTACGACATTTTCGTGGTTAAATTTTACCACAACTGTCACGGCCTTGACTAAAATTACAATCAGTAATGCATGATTTTTTTTTCGACTCATAAAAAGGCACAAATGTAAATCATAATGCATAACTGCCATGTTCATGCAAAATCGGTATGTATGGTTTTTCACGATTATTTTACGAAAATAAATTAATGGCACATTACCGCCCTTTCATGTTCACAATCTATGTGAAATTATAAAAAAAGGAATTAGATAAATTGAGTTAGCAGAGAAACAATAAAGAAACTGAATACCAAACCCCATAAATTTATAAGTTAAAAAATGTCCTATAAGAAAAAAAAAAGCATGTTCCCTCCACCCTTAAAAGACCTTTTGGGTTGAAATTTATTGCGTATTTTCGATCTTTTATGCTTTAACTTTTGCGTGCAAAACAGAAAAGTACACCTGTCGTCCTTGGGATTTCTCCACTAAATTCGTGAAATTTAGGGCAAGGACGTTGAGAGACCAACTGCCCTAAGATCAGGTAGACATGGGCGGGACAAGCCCTGGGCATACCTAAAACTGCATTTTGACCCAGTTTTTTAAGAGCTCCAATCACTCACTAAGGAATGTGCACAGTTTTAACTAACTGCACTTGACAACACTTTTGAGAAGAGCTACACTATAATTGCAGCATTATTTTTTTTAATTTCTCTAATCAGTATTCATGGTGAACACTAAGAACACGAATATCCTGAAACACCCCGGATTTAAAAAAACAGCATCTTAATTGAATTGAAAACCCTAATTAATTATACGAAGGGCAAAGATTTGTGTTGAGAAGCTTTTTAGCAAGCTCTAGTTTTTTTTCTTTTTTAAACTTTTATGTTTATTAGATAGGTTGCGATTTTGGTGTAACTTGACTAAAATGAAGAATTTCAATAAATATTTTTAACAAGCATTGTTAATGCTTCTTATATTTACAATTCTGCAATTTAGTAAGGTTACATGTATAAATTGATCATTTTGGTGCATCTGAGTAAAATGCAGAATTGTAATAAACGTACGTTAGTAACATGCATTAATTGCTAATGCTACTTAGATTTTGCCATTATGCATTTTAGCCAGATGCACCTAATTTATGAATTTATATATATGCATCCGGTTACATGTATGCGTTCATCAAGTTGGTGTATCTTGAATATAATGAAGAATTTCAATAAACGTTTTTAACATGCATTGGTAATGCTTCTTACATTTGCAATTATGCATTTTATTAAGGTACATGAATAAATTCTTTAATTTGGTGCATCTGACTACAATGAAGAATTGCAATAAACGTTTGTAACATGTATTGATAATGTTTCTTAGATTTTGCCCTTCTGCATTTTAATCATGATGCACCGAATTGATTAATTTATATGCACCCGGTTGCATGTATAAATTCATTATTTTTTTTTAATTTTCACTCTTAAAAGTCAATATCTCAGTATAAGATAATGCATATCTACTTCTGAGTTGTATAAGATAAAGCATATCTACTTACTTCTGAGTTGGGGAGATGGATCTTGTTTTCAGATAACGTTGCCATTTCCTTTCCAATATGCATCTTTATACAAAATGCTTATTGGAATGCACATCTTTAAACAAGATGCATATTGGAAAGAAGATGGCAATGTTGTCTGAAAACAAAATCCATCTCCCAAACTCAGAAGTGTGGACAAAAAGTAGATATGCATTATCTTATAAGGAGATGTTGATTTTTAAGAGTGTAATGATTGTGATACTATGGGTGCATATACTCATCCATTTGGAACAACTGACTAAAATACAGAATTGCAGCATACGTCTTCAATACACATGTTTCAATACATATGTTTGCAATTCTGTATTTTAATGAAATGCACCAAATGGATTAGTTTATACATTCTTAAAAGTCAACATCTCATTATAAGATAATGCATATCTACTTTTTGTCCACACTTCTGAGTTGGGGAGATGGGTCTTGCTTTCAGACAACGTTGCCATCTTCTTTCCAATATGCATCTTGTTTAAAGATATGCATTCCAATATGCATCTTGTTTAAAGATATACATTCCAAAATGCATCTTGTTTAAAGATATGCATTCCAAAATGCATCTTGTTTAAAGATATGCATTCCAATATGCATCTTGTTTAAAGATATGCATTCCAATATGCATCTTGTTTAAAGATATGCATTCCAATATGCATTTTGTTTATATATATGCATTCCAATATGCATTTTGTTTAAATATATGCATTCTAATATGCTTCTTGTTTAAAGATGCATATTGGAAAGAAGATTGCAACGTTGTCTGAAAGCAAGATCCATCTCCCCAACTCAGAAGTGTGGACAAAAAGTAGATATGCATTATATTATAATGAGATGTTGACTTTTAAGAGTGTGGTGAAAAAAATTAAAATTTAGGCAATTTCTTGTAAAACATGAACATCGTCAATGAAATCCAGTTAGTACTACTTTTCAGAAATAGATAGAAGAATAGTTATCACGTACAACAGTAATTATGAAATTGTTAACCATGAATTTGGCATATATGGTGGTGGCTTATATTATTCTGAATATTATTATATTTGTTAATGGTATTTATAAATACCGGTTTTTTAATGAGTGGAAAAATACAGACTGTATATATTAAGACAATTTATTTACAATAAAATTTCTCATAGATGGCGCTTTGCATTCAAGAAATACTTACAAAAGCAAGAGCTAATTTCAATTACCGATTGATTTTTATCAAATACCAGAACCAGTGAAGTGAACATATATGTTAAAAGCTATACTGATACTACTATCTGACTGAGACAAATTATATTACAGGGGCTTGATAATTCACCCAATTTTGTTTGGCAATTTTTTATATTAATTTATGCTAGTATTCTCTTTAATTTAATAAAATATCAGAAAGTTTGATTACACCAACCTCACTCACAGCTTTTATCTTAGTTTTAACAGCTGTCTGAGCTTATAAAGGATGATGCTACCCTAAAAAAATTTTCTTTCTGATGGATAGAACATATCAAAAAAGCAAATATTCAAGTTTTGGCAATTATTTTATACTCGTATATATAGAAACTTAATGTGACACCCTGTAAGAAAAATCCTTTTTAGTTGGCTGTTAGTTTGTGTGGCATGCAATTTTCGTCATCGAATGACGAAAATTTTCGCCATTAAAACACGCCACACAAGTCAACAACCAACCAAGAAGAATTTTAGGCATATAGGGTGTCACAAAAATATTTTATATTACTTGGTTATTTTTTTTTTAAAAACACTAGGCTGAATATAGTTTCAAAAACTTGGATTTATACTATTTTTGATATGTTCTATCGTTTATGATTTTTTTACGGTAATGTTTAAATTATTGGCATACTTTCTAAGAGAGCTTCAGAGATTTTCAGACAACAAATTTAGTTGCCCTCCTGTTAACCTACGACAAAAGGAACCTTAAGTCTCCACAAATCTAAATAGATTCTTGAAAAAATTATTGATAATTTTGGTACAAAATTAAAGGAAATCTCACAATGCATCAAATTAACTGTATTAATAATAAAAAAGACAAAGAAAATTTAATAGTATAAATGAATTAAAATTTTAATCAAATATAATTATATCAAGACAATGGTTGATGAAAAATGTTCTTTAGTAAGCAGTACCATATTGCCCACTAGTGGTGTATGGCCAGCAAATGTGTAACTTTTTTTGTTATTTACCTCAAGGTATATTTTTTAAAAATAATTATTTAATTTTTGTTTTACTTTCACACATTTTGAATAATGAAAAATAATTACACATTTCCTCACCTTTCACCACTAATAGATACCATGGTGCTGCACACGTATCACGTAAAGTTGAAAGATTAATGAATCTAGTTAAGTTAAAATTTTAATTTCAAATTGCCTAAAAACTTTCTTGTTCTTTTGTTTTAAACTCATTATGATAAATAAAAATAGTAATTCATTCTACTTCAAATACATGCGAACTATCTTTATGAAGAGAAAATGCTACAGGGAACAAACCCTGCTAAAATAGTATAAAAATTAATTACAAATATTGTTCAAATTAGACCAGGAAATAACACCAATTCATCTCTTCCGTGTTACATATCATCAAAATAGCTAATTTTTTATTGATATTCGTGCACTGTTTTTTGTTTATAGGAATGCAGTTTTTGTATAAGTGCACGTTTAAAAATGTATATCATGAATTTTGCATTGTTCCCAACTAGAATTGAATTACGGGCAAACAATAACACAGACGATGGTGGCAATTTGCTAGCTTTCAAGTTTTCATTTAACAGACATTTTAAGAAACCTTTGGCTTAACATGTAACCGTATAATTTTGCAATTTCAAATCATTATACGTTATATGCAAAATAAGAAGAAAAAGTGGATCAACAGGTCGTCTTGGACAAAAAAAGTGGAGCTTTCAGTTTTCCTGCATTTCCAACGCCCAAAAAAAGACCTACTCACTGGACTACAAAATTAGCTTCATTTTAATAATACTCTTTAATTCAGGGTGCGCTAAGCCTTTTTATAAAATCCACTATCAATATTGCTGAAAACAGGTTCCCCTACTCCAAAAAGAAAGTGTATTCAGATCACCCATAGGCTAAGGTGTAACTTTCATTTGTTAAAATCTTTGTCTGTTTTATGCAGCAGATTAGACAAAAGAGTAATTTTATACTTGAAATTCATGTTTTATTCAACTTGAAACGTAGGAAAGCAGACAAATTCTAGGCTATATAAGCCTATTGTGATACATGAAATACTTTCTAAAGTCTGAGCTAGGCCTATATGGAAATGTCCATACATTATATTTCATATGTTCATCTTTACACTTTATTTATTTTGTGAAAAAAAAATGATTGTAGGCTATGGAAACCCTAAGAAAAAAAAATGCAGAATTTTGCCCCAAATAATACCCATTGATTTGTATGCAGAATATTCAGTACGAAAATCTGACAAAAAGTTTATGCATTCTTGTGCCTAGATTTGAACTTGTAAAATCTAAGGGCAATTTTTAGCGGGGTTGGAGAGGGTCAACTAATATCTTACCAAATCTGACAGGAAGAAACTGGGAAGAATGGGGTAGGGGTGGGGTAGAGGGGTCAAATGTCTAGAATTTTTTAGTAACAATTTATGGACGATCCCTTTATAATGACAAAAAATATGGAGCATATTTGTTGTAATTTTGGTCTGCTTTCCTGAATAACAAATACAAATGCAAATCGACTTTCCCAAGTTTTCTGTTTTCTAGAAACCTAAATTCCAATCAGGTTTTCTATTTTTATTTTGCAATTATTTAACCAGTTGTAATGTAGGGCTGTATAGTATTACCAGTTATAAAGATAAAATACGAACCCAAATCCATTTCAGCGAGCTGATTACATAACAACAAACCTCAAATTACAAATTAGTAAATTAAGACAAAATACACTATTTCACGTAATTTTTATTGCCAAGCAATAACAGTATTTGGTTAGAGTATAAAAATATACAATAAATACAACCACATTGAATACGATTTGTAACTTTCATTATTAGGTGTTTTCCTATTTCAAGAATGTGTACTATCAAAATAAAATGTTGCCACAGTTGGGATCTAAAAGGAACAAATAATATATTTGCTAACAAGTAATTGCAGAAATTTCTTTCATGGAAATTAATAAAAAAAACTCATAAAAAATAAAAAAATATTAAAATAACTGCTGATAACGGTGAAAATGTATCAAAGAATTTAATTGTAGCCTATTGCATATTTTGTCAAACTCATTTTTTCATAAATCTTCACCTTTCATTATTTAAAAAGCTCCTTGTTGGTTTCCAAGCTGTTGTCTTAAGAATGCCTCAATGGGTGATGGTCCATGTTGTGGTCGGCTTTGTGCAAAGCTGGCCACAGGTTGAGCTTGTCTGGCAACGACTTGACTGGGAACCGGAAGTGATTGAAATGCCACTTGGTGAGATTGTTGAGGTGGTGCCACGAATTGTGGTTGAGGTTGGAAGACTTGTTGGATGGATGGCTGAGGTTGTGGTTGAGGTTGAGGTTGTGGTTGAGGTTGAGGTTGTGGGCGTGGCCTAGGTCGAGGTTGTACAAACTGTTGAGGGACCTGTTGAACCCTTGTTCTTGGTCGTGACGTGGTGGTGCCACTGCCATCATCATAGTCCAAAAACTGTTGGCCAGGAGGCCTCGGTGGTGGCCTTGGTGGCACGGTGATTCCTTGACCACTTGGTTCGTATCCAACTTCACTTCCGGCAAGGTAGTCCACTTCCTTCCTGAGACCATTTTCGTCGATGTAGCCATATTTACCCTTGATTACTCCATCCAAACCTTTGGTTTCTACTCTGAAGGATCCATCTCCACTTTCGTAACCAAAAGTGTAGGACCCATCATTGTTTACTCGATTTATATGGCGGATAATAGGGACTAAGGGTTTGGGTGTTGTTGAAACCAGGGGGCGACCTTGTGACTGCTGGACTGGAATTCCTCCGCCGAAATCTAGACCTTGTGGTCTGGCGCTGGCGACGCCAAATAAAATGGCGACCAATACCTAATGAGAATAAAAATACAAACACATTATTTTTTTTACCAACGTAATTTACTAAAATATATTAATTTCAAAAAAAGTTCATTAATGTACCGGTGCCACCATGCATGTCTTATCATTAATATTATTTAAAACAACAACAAAAACACAGTTTACTAGAATTTTTAATTATGAAAAAAATATATATCATTTAACTACTGGTACCGTTATTAATTTATTATTATTATTGTTTAATTTTTATATTAATTTACGTTTATTATCAGATCAAACGGCATGGAATAATGATGAAAGGGTTGATGAATTTATTTTTCGTTAAAGAAAAGTGTGATTATTAATTAATGAAAATTTAGCAAATCTAATTACTCATTTTTTTGACAACTTTACATTCAAACTGTAGTACTGTTACAGACGAATATGTTTAAAAATAATTGGATTACTATTTTTAAAATTAATTTCTAACGCAGATGGCTCAAAATATTCTATACAAATTCGTATTTTAAAAAAGCATGACCAGCAAACTCAAAATTTAAAACGTTAAAAATTAACAGTCGAAAAATGAATTCGAAAGTTTTTTTTTTATGAGGAAATAAGTTACCAATTCACAATTATTCTTAATAGTAAAATTCGCAAAATATATAATTTAATAAAATAATAATTGTGAATACATTATTTATGTGCTTATATTTTAACCTAAAATTTTTGCAATAAATTCATTTATCGAAGAAAAAAAAACTAAAAAGCCGGTAATCCAAGCACAAAAAATATATAAGATTAGTAAAAAATTTAAAAGTCTGAAATTATAGTTAAATATTTTTGAAGTATAACATGAGTTGAAGAATATGAGTATCCATGATTATTTTTTCAAGATGCTAGTCATGCTAATTTTTTTATATCACGAATAAATAATTATTTGAAAAAAAAATATATATCACGACTTACCGCTGTAAGCTGCATGATAAAGTTCCGGTCAGCAAAAGCTGGCAAATGGTAAAATTTGACAAATGGTCGCTTGTATATATAGTGTAACGAAAATATGGGTAAAAAAATTCCTTGTATTACCATTAACCTAGTTCTAAATTCCTTTACTGGCTGAAGGTGTCCAGTAAGAAAGCAAGAAAACTTTCACACTACATGAGGTATGCCCATTTACCCATTATTGGCGGGAATTATGTCGAAAGCAAAAATTAGGCATAAAATATAATAGAAATAAGCTGACACGAAGACTAGGTATAATCAGTCGAAACTGACAAAAGACATTTTGAAAATTACCAAATTGCTGTTACTTTGACGAGCATATTACCAGAACGAGATCAAGGTTTCCTAATTTTTTTAGTGCACCTGAAAAATTATTATTGCATTTGCATTCATCTGACCTGGTTGGGTTTTGGGGAGTTTAAGGTCGGATGGCCTGCATGCACAAATTAACTTTTTCTTTAAAAAAAGTTAGTAATATCAGAATTGTAAAAAACTAAACAAAAAACATAGGGGAAAAACAGCAATAAATTTGCTCATATATTATTACCCTGTACTTAAATGTGAGATATGGCACTGAGTGCTGAATGTACATTTATGATTTATAATAAGGTTAGGATATAGGATAGGCTCCATTAATTTTAATTTAACAGCTACTATCCGGGAGTAATGAAAAAAAATATTTGTAAAAATACTGAAAATCATAATAACAATGATATTTCACCATCTAGAAAAAAAAGTTGCAGGACTTCGATCAAATAAGAAAAATTATTTACATTTTAATTTTGGCAGAGATGTACATAAAAAACGTAAGAATGTCTGTCGAGAAATCAGAAATAATTGATCATTAACGGTAATAAAAAAAAAAAATATTCAATGCAAAAAACAAGTCTTTGCAATTAAAGATTACAATAATGTTAGCTCATATTTCACTAAAATAATGACCAAATTAATTTTATCTTGCCAACATCATAAGGAATTCACATCCCCAAAAGAAAAAGAAATCTAATCTGGTTACGAATATTCTCCCAAACAAAAAACAAAAAAAAAAAATAAAAAAAAACTTATTTAATTTCCGGTAATTATAATAATTCAACCACAAAATTAATAAATAAATCCTAGATTAATTAAATTTCATATCCTCAAAAAGTCTTCAAAAATCTTTTATACAGAAATCTCAAAACTACTCACCAAAAAAACATTAAAATAAAATACATAAAAAATACTATTATTTATAGAATTTCATTAGCTAGGACTAACAGTGGTCCTTTTTTTTCAAAAAGTGCTGCAATTAATAAAACACATCAAAATGAAATTGTTATCATTTTTTCCCATCATTTAAAACTTGTTATAAATTGTCCATTTTTCTTACAAGAAACATTTTTAGGAGCGTGCATTTTATTGAAAAAACTTAAAATATGTGACAAAATAATAATGTGTAGATGCTTATCAGTTAAGACAAGGACACTAATTTCTTTTTTATGCATTTATTTGTATTTTATAAATGACAGGATATTTTTGAAGAAAGAAGGAGTGTAAGTCTTAGCTATTAAATCACTGTTCAAACTTAATATTTCTTATGCATTTTAATATATTTTGGTAAGAAAGAGGCGGTCAATAATTCCTTGAACAATTAACATTACTCCAGCCCCCCTCCCCCG
>JAQFYV010000349.1:0-12018 GCA_034695065.1 Choneiulus palmatus | reverse complement strand
CATTCGAGCAAAATGAAGTTTTTAAAAAGCTCGCCTGGGAAATGGAATACACCTGAGGTCAGTGAAAATTTTGGAATTATATATAGAAATACACTTATGTTTTAAGAAGTATTTCCATTTATACGGAGCCTATTTCTTCTCATTAATTTAGTGTGCATAATTTCTCTGGTTTTAGTTAATCACAAACAGTAGGCCTAATTTTAGCCGAGAAACCGAATTTCATGATTTTCAACTCCACATTAACAATTATTTTAATTTCGCTTATCTCTCAGAGCCGTGGTTTCTTTCGACAGCTTGTCAGATTTTTCCAAATTAGTAGCCCATTTAGCCCAAAAAAAACTCAAAAAAAAAAAAATAAATAAATGGTTTTTAATATGCATTTTAACAAACTTGTTCAACAATCAAGAAAGCATTTCTAAAATTGAGTTTCAAATGGTGCAGCAAACCAATTTTCAACAAGAACAATAGTAGGGGCATTTTTTTTCTCTCCCTTATTTTTTTACGTATTTTTTATTTTTGTAAATCGTAATCATTCATTTCCGTAAAAGGCTATGGATTTTGCTAGTTTTACCTGTCCAAAACTTTCTTAATCTAGACATGCTCATCTAGCTAAACCACCCACATACATGCATAAAAGTAGATGTAATTAACGAGGCTAAAAAACGTGAGTTTGTTTTTGACCTTTTTATATTTTTTTCTTCAAAAAAGTGATGTTGAGTTCACCCAGCACGGTAGTTATTTTAACTCCACCCTCAGAAGCTATTGCATGCCAACAAAAAATTAGAAAAATGGGCGTCGGAAGATGTTTTAAAATTCAGTAGGAAAAGGGGAATTTGAGAATAAATGGACTGGTGCATTTTTGGGCACGAAATATCATGCAATATGGCATAAGGGTCGTCCATAAATTTAAAATATTTTGGAAACTCAAATGTTCTATTCGAAAATGCCAAACATGAATTATATATGTAATTCATTTATATAATTTGAAATCAGTAATACACCAACTTTTATAGAATTATATAGGCCTACATACATTCAAAATACTCTAAAAAAAAATTTCTTTCAAGACTATACAGGTCTGCATTCAAAAATACTATTCCTAAAATATTATTATGATATGCTTATTTTCTATTATAAGTTTATTAAGAAATTTAAGAAAAATAATTAATGGAGGAAATACCATTGATATGTTAATGACGCCATCTGGCCACCACGTGCATAATCCTGGAAACCAAATGCAATTTTTGCGTGTAATGCACCACGCATTTATACAATGATGGAAATTGTATTAAATTATTTTTATTGTATACATAAAATTATTTTTATTGTATACATATTGTGTTAAAGCATACTTTATTTTTAGAATGAATTCCCATTTAATTCAATACAGTAGTCTTTGGAAATAGAGATGGATTATTCACATGCATTGATGGATGCATTTTAATCCGAAAATTTAATTTAGTTTGCAATTGTGATAGGAGGGGGTGTTACCCAATTTGTGAATTTGTGACAAGGTGTAACATGGGTATGAGGGGTTGGGAAGGAGGGTGGGGGGATGTAAAAATTGAGTTTTTATGCAAACGTAATTTATGGATAACCCCATGTAGATTCCGTGAAAAGTTCAGAGGGACGTAAAGATACTGAAGTAGGATAATAATTTTTATTTGAAACAAAAAATGATAAAAGCTTCACGACTCAACCTCACACATGCAGCAATGTCTTTGTGAGATTCTTTTACACTATTTCAATGTTTCGTTTGTGCGATATTTGAGGGGCCTCAGGGCAGATCACATGTCCCCCCTTAAATAATTTTAATTCAGGTAGGATCAGTATGGCAACACGCATGTCAGAAAATGAATAGCATTCCTACTGTGTCTACGGTGATAAGAAAGTACCTTTACCACCCTGTACTTTTTCGCAATCTACGGGTGGTCCCACATGAAATATAGAAAGTCAGAAGTTGAAATGCACGATTATCTACGTATAATTTTTTTACTTGTCTTTTTTTATATGGAGCACACGCAAATATTACCCAAATACAAATACTGCACACACATATATGGGTACCCTAACAAGTAACTCATTTTCCCACTCTGGGTCTGCTCGTAATCTGAAAACAAACTGAAATACCAGTAGTCGTTAGTTCGTAATTTACTTAATTCAACTGTCATCTCTTAAGCATATCAAAATGATGGAAAAAACTTAATGCCACATCTTGGAGTTCTTTCGTGCACAATAAAAAATATTTTCTTGGCTTATTTCTGTATATGGCTGGGAATATTTTCTCACATAAATTAGGATTTAAATTGCGTGCTGTGAGCATTTTTATTGTGCCAACATTTTTAAAATCATGGTATAGGGCAGTGTCGTATGCGGGAATAAAATAATTATAATTAGCGTGGTAATAGGCTGTAAATATATTTTTATGTTAGGGAACAGCAAAGTAGACCTGGAAAGTCAAGGAAACTGCTTTATTAGTTTAATAACTTTTGCAATTGCTTTTGATGCATAATGGAATCCTTGGAATCCATGCTGCATACGTATTAATTGTATTTCTTCAGAAAAAACATTTCAGAATGTTACCAAAATTGAGAGAATGAATCTCAGACAGTCGGACAGTACGGAAAAAGTTAATAATTTGGTGACAAAATCAGGCTCGAGGCTTAAAGATAATGTGGCTGCTACATAGACATCTATATACAATCTAGACTGCTCTTAGCCAGGCAAATTTGAAGGAAACCAGCGGCCATCTTGGTAGGCTCAAAAAACCACTCATTCACATAGCATTGCACTGAGAACGAATCATAGACATCAATGGAACGAATGTCTAGTCTGCTTGCACAGTAAATATTCATACGGTTTTTTTTAACTAAGTTATATTGCAATAAATATCATCATATTCAAAAGTTATATTTAAAAATAATAAATCCAACTTCTCTTTATAATAAAAAGGACATGAAAAAACCTAAAAAATATCATAATTTGTAGAATTTTAATAGCTAGGCTAATTGCCCAGTATTGCTGTATAAAAATATTGCAATTAAAGGGGAAAACCACCCTAGAAAAAGCAGTGATATTATTGTTCTCAATGCATATCACATTGCTTTCTTGAGCCTACCAAAATGGCGGATTTACCAGTGACGACACCTTGCGGATGCTTCATTAACTACAGTGTTAATGTATAGGTAATAAGCAGTCTAGATTGTATATAGATGTCTATGTTCTTATTCCATGTCAAAACATGGCAACTCCCTAAACATTAGCAATCACTGATGACATGCAAGTATTGCGGTAACACCTATACCCACATCTCATTTCGTCATCTATATAATTCCTGAAAATCTTCTAAGCATGATATTTCAAATCGATATTATATTAAATTATATTAATTGATATTAAAATTCAGAACTTTTATAGAACGATATATTAATTATTGCTTTTACATACTACAACTATTTTTTTCCAAACTTATTACATTCTTTAATTTGTTATTACGAGAATAAAGCTCATATAGAACAAATAAAAGAGAAATATATAAACAGTATAAAACATCCCTTAAATAAATTTCATATTCAACTAACACTTAATCACCTGCAAGGCTGTCTTTTGATTAATGAATTATTTCCAAACAGTGAAATACTCAATTTTTATGTATTTATCCGACTTTTTCAGGACTCCAATAGTGGTTAGCAATTAGAGAGCTGTTATGCTGAGTACCGTGTAACTAAATTGCACCTTAATCGCCAAAACATCGACCACCCATTTAACGATTCCAATAAATAGGGGAAGTATATATTTATCAACAGCTTGAAAACAACTAGTATACTAATTACACATCAATTAAATTTCCAGCCACGGCGCTATTGATTTCTTAACAGTAAAATATAAATATATCTAGAAAAGCGTTACTTTTAAAAATGAATTACTCGATAATGAAGATTACTCATATAATCATTCAAAGGAGTGCCAATTAATGCTTAGGTTACGAATATGAAATATAATAGTTTGCGTACAATTTTTTTCCCAGCCTGCAAACGCAATTAAAAAGACAATATATTTTTATAGCGCTTCCTGAATATAAATTAAAACTGTTAACAAAATGTGCGCTTCTAATTTTTTATTTTTTTTTTCACTCTGCTTTTCTGCAGTTTTTTTATACAATAAGTTTAAACACAGGAAAGAAAGACAGAAACGATCTTCCAACGACAAACTTCATTAATCTGAATTCCGTAAACGTTTTAACGCGATGATTGAAAACTCAAAATCGATTCTCTAAATTGCTGCATGCCGTCATAAACAGAAAAAAAAACTAAAGAAGTAATTAAAGTAGGCATGCTGTCGCCAGAATACTTATTAGAATATAATATTTAGGAAAGACAACTACAATGTATAGTATAGTACACATAAAAGGCGAAAGGGGATAAAAAGCATGGACTTCCCTGACATAATTCAGTGTTTCCACTTGATAAATGTTATAGTGATTTGTATTTCAACCATTACAAAACATGTATTTAAAAACAATATATGAGCATATATATGAGTCCTTATTTGTATATATTTGTTTTTCCACACCTATTTACTATATACATGTCATTTCCTGTATTCATTGTACAATAACTTCTTATAAATTTGTTTTGCCTTTTTTAATTTTATTTAATAAGTATATTGTATATAGTGATCCAACATCATTTTATTGCTGTTAAGGCGACCTTCTACAGTGTTCGAAACAACGCCTTTACATCAATAAAATAATGTTGGATTACTATATATATACAATGTATATATACAAACCTGACTACTTATTAACTTATTTTGTGACGTCCTATACCACTTGATATCATTTTAATATTACTCGTGCATGGATTCACTGTTGACTATATGTACTCAGTGATTTAGCTTACATTTACAAATTTACATTTTTTTTTTTGCTGCATACAGTTACAATTAATTTCAGGTAAATATTCTAATTTGTTAATTTTCCTTTTCATCTTATTTTTATTGCTCCGCACAACATTAACTTTTAAGAAATTTCACTATTTGCAGTTTAAATGAGATGACAGATTCGTGAAATATTTATAACAGTAAGTGGTGTAATTTTTTAAGGAAAATAATCTATTGATATTAGTGGATGGCAATAGTAAATTGTAGAGTTTTTTAAGCCAATATTACATTTTTATCAGACACTATACTGTAAAATGGAACAAAATCTCAATTTCAAAGGCTTGTAAAATATTAAAGTTATAATCGATATCACTATATTCCTTGGTCTTACAAGAAAACATTTTCTAAAATGAATTGCATTAACATTTAAATTACCAATTTTTTCACAAATGTTTTATATAGGTATTGAAAAAAATTTCAAGATGATAAATTGACAAGACTGCTTCCATTCCTGCATTGTTTGTCGTCCAAATGTTGTTTCTGATTTAATTGTTGTTTGTTTAGACAAAGGAAATATTTGAGGATAAAGGTATGCAAATGTGTAAAAATGCAGAATAAATCATAACAAGTAAGTCTTTTGCACCCATTTGTAAGAACCACTTTATAATAATGCGACAAAACGTGATTTGGAAGTCAAATAACACTGCCTGCAAATAACCTTTAATAGTATTTCCTCAGAAATTCATCGAGAACTCAAAACGCTGATCTATATTTGAGCAGCCGTCTAATAAAAGCTTTTCATTCAACTGATTAAAATCTCAGCCTTTGCTTTTATATACATTCTCCTTTAACTATTTAATTATATTTAAGGATCTCTAAAAATTTTGAAAAGTGATAGGAAAAGCAGCTCAATTTTCATGGATTTATTATCAAACTGTGTGATATTGGAAAGAGAAATTGCACATAAAAATAAATGTAAGATTAAATTGTTAAAAATCATGAATTTGCATCGAAATCTGAGTTTAAAATTTTTTGCGCAATTTTAAAAATCAAATATACTCATATCTGTGTGTAGGAACATATACATGCATATCCATGCAAGTATTTCATGTTAGCAAAAATAAAAAAAACTAAACCTTCAATGGAGTACAACCATTAATATTTTCGTATTCTTTTAATTGGTTTATGAAGGAAAAAGGCTTTTTTGTTTATGCCAGTGGCATATGGGTAGGCCTATATTGATTAAAAATAAATACAAATTTAACAGAAAATGGCTTTTAATCTCGTAAATGGATTAATAAGCCAACTAATAAATCGTTTCAAGAAAAATTTGTAATAATGAATATGTTTTCTATATCAGAACTTATGCAAGTTTCGATCAAGTAAGCTTACTTAATTTGAACACAGGAAAGCTTTACATTATCGCATGCAACTGCCCTTGCATGCAATCACTAAAATTATACACATAAGTTTATCCTTAAGTTTAAAAATTATATATATATATATAAATTGTTACATGGCAATAAAATATAATTTACGGAGGTATGAATTTGCATTGTAAAAAGTAATTAAAAACCGCTTTAGAGTTTGTAAATATTCTTTAAACATTTTTTTTAAAAAAATATAAAATAAAAAGTAAATGGCAACAAATACTATACTATATATAGACATTTACGCTGACCTCGAACTCGACCTCACTCTCTCACTTTCTCTCTCTAATAGCCATGCATTGCACTTTATTATTTAGAAATTAGCATGTCTATATAGCATGTTTGTCTTAAAATGAAACGACTTCATTCATGGAGCTTAATTATACAAGAATAAATAAAAATAACTTTTACATTGTATTAACATAAAACTTGCTTTTATTATGACTATAGTCAGAACAGATTTCTAAAAAGTAAATTCCTCGCTCTCTTTAGTATAATATAAAACAGGATTTTATGGTTTTCTAGTAAAGCAATTATTAATAAAATGCGAAAGTAAAATTATGACTAATTAGGTGAGAAGCATAAAAATTGCCTATCTATCCTAATTGGTAGATAAAAGCTTGCACGATTACTCATTAATACAATCACATGTTGAATTATACCCACATAAATCTTTGTGCAATACTCCAATATATATATATATATATATATATATATATACACACAAAAGTACATCTTTAAATGGCAAGGGAATAGTTCAAATTTGGCGAGTTAATATATACTGAAATACAAGGTGGCATATATACATGCAAGCTGGGATATCTGATCATTATCTTTTGCTTGTTTATTGCAGTAAGATAATAATGCATGTGATACTTAATGACTAATGTCCAGTAGAATTAGATATAGCTGTTCCACTACAAAATAAAAAAACAATTGCATACATGATGGCATACAAGTTATAAATATTAGGTAATATAATGATTAGGCCGTTTAGATATGTCTAAAGCAAATGTACACATGCATGGATGAGACTATGAAGGTACATGATTTCCAAATTACATTTTGTAAAAAATTACATAATAAAGTCAATTCAACATTGAAAAATAATATTTTATCCTAATTTTATCTGTTTACATATAATTAGTGCTTCGCAGAAGGCTGATGTAAATATGATATCAGCTATTTCAGATACATCATTGCACATGCAGGTATTTTACAAATGATTTTTTAAAAAAATCATTGAGTAACTTCATTAATTTTTTTTTTGTAGTGCTATTCAATTATATTACTAGATAATATTATTAAACTGAGGCTTATAAATGCAAATAAACAATGTTTATATATATCTTTCGCTTTATAAAAATTAAATAAAATTATAAGGCCTTTGAGAAATAAATATTACGTAAACATAATATTCCATACGCAAATATAGAAATCCTTAATATATTGCTCCAACTATCCCCCATACATGCACTACTGTGCAAATAGGCATAGCAATATATAGGCAATGCAATGATTCTTAGAAGCAGCACGAACATTTCTTTCCAATTAAGTGTGGTTCCTTAAAATGTGGAACATTTGTAAGCCTCTCGTAATTAGCTACTTAACTGTTTGCTGTAATTAAATAAGACTTATACCCAATTAGCACAAGTGCACTTCAGTTTGCTACATTGATTGAAGCTGTTCCTCAGATTATGCAGTATAAAGTAGATAAAATCTGTACAATTATAAGTTACAAAAATACGTTGCGAAACACCTTCTACAGCATTATTCGTTTTGTCCATCAATGAAATACATTTAATGATGTTGATCAACATTGAAATTAGATTAAACAGATTGCAAAATAAGGCTATGCTTTGAGAGATGTCCATGTAATGCATTTATTTCTGTATTTCGTGTAAAATTTGGTAATTAATTCCTAGTAGATCCGTGTATACTTTTGTGTCAGACACATAAAAGTTCAATAGATTAATGATTAGAAGCATTTTGTCTGTTAAACACTGCCAATGAACAATGGATTTATGATTCCAATAAATTCTTTGTTTTTATCCAAAAGCATTACAGAATCCACGGCATAATAAAAGCCATTGTAAATTATTATGTTCCACACACTATCTTTTTTGAATTGTATTCGCGACTGGTGCATTGTCTTGTTAGGGTGAGTAAATAGCTTTCTAAACAAAGGAAACAATAACATTACTACAGTGAAAGCAGAAGAGTGTTAACAAATCTGTTAGAGCAAGCAGCCAATGCTTCAGGGATTATCCATTTGTGTATATATTGATGATTGAGGGTAATTAGAAAAGTACCTCATGACACAGCATTTCAATTGGGAGATAAAAAAATAACCATATCTAGTTTAAAAAATCTAACGTCTATCAAATTATTTTGCTTCAATGTATATTTTTCCAAGTTCAGCAGATAAACATGTGATTGAACAAAATGTTTAAAAGATTGAAAAATAATTTACAATATTACTTAAAATGTGCTTATCCATGCAGCACGTATAAGTCATGAACTATAAGTTCTCTCCCGAATGCAATCCAACACCAAGATTCCATCTCTAAAAGTTTATGTTAAACTGTTTAACGCCAAACGTGAGATTCTCACATGATGTTATACTTTGATCAACAAACTTCTCCCAATTATTAATGCGCCTTTGAGGTTATCTCATGCTTAAACCTAATGACCTTAAAATTGAATGCCCAACAGTTTGCTCAGTTCTTTGCAATGATGGATGAGAAAAGTGAAATATTCATTTAACACAAAGACGACTACCAACTTGCTATTAAGATTCCGTTGCAAAGGTCCATAGCACAAGGATAATGCGCTTATAAAACATTTTCTCAATAGAAAAGTGCAATAACGCGGAACACCACATAATTCTCTTAAAGAGAATTTTGCAGTGGGTGGCAAAGGCTCCACGATTTCAAGGACAAACGACTCGCGATTTTCCATAGCTGATTTGTGGGCTCCATGATCTATTTTGAAATTTGCTAATTGAAAAAATAAAGAAGTAAAATTGAACCAGAGAATTGAATGGTAATTCTGTTGATTAACAATTCAAGTTGACCAGGGAACACTGAAACAACGAACATACATTGAACACTTATTTACATATTTTTCTATAATGAATCCAGTGATGTTTTCTATATATTTACATTGCAAATCCTTCCTTTTAGAAGGGGCATGCAACTTCGGAAAATGTAATTTGTCCATCGATAGAGCATATAAAAATAATATATAACTAAAGTTTGCCAACTATGTTCTAGACATACATCCTGTAGAACAAACGCGTCTGTGAAGTGTTCCATTACTCAAATCCCACCAATAGTAGTGGCTCCAATGTAGTGGCTCCATGTAGGATAACAGCACCCACAATCAGGAAGACATCCCACGTCAGCTGAGACAAACATCATGGTTAAGTTGCCTTTTGAAATACAATGCATCAGTCATGTTCCCTGGCAAAAAAATGATTTATATACTTGACTAGAATAAAGGAAGACGGTGTATGATTAGGCTTTTCAGCTGCATGTTTTTTAATCTATTTAAAAAAAACAGAAATAGTGAAAATATAGTTGCTAAAACTTGGTTGTGTTCTTTTTTTAAATGCTCTATAGTTTGGGGAAAAAACGTTTTCTGAATTTACAGTTCAAGCAAGCAAAGAACATATAGAAAATATTGAATTAATTGAATTGTTGTTACTGAATATACCCATTAGTCGATACCGACCCTGCGTGATCCACGCGGGGACAGTGGTTACTCACTGCAAGAGGTTTTAAGAGGTAAGTTGTCAAGTAGGTTGTCATTAACCCCAGACTAGTGACCATCGTGCAGGGAGCCACTACATGGCTGGTGGAATGTAGGACAACAGCACCCACAATCAGGAAGACCATCCCACGTCAGCTGAGACAAACATCATGGTTAAGTTGCCTTTTTAAAATATTAAGCTATATTTTGGAAGATAACTTCGGTGATCTGATGAGAACCGGTGTCAACCAGGTAAAGGCCGTTACCCCCTCAGTACCTTATTGTCAACCAATGAGTGCCATTAAGTAGATGTAATCCATGGAGGACCATCCCATGTCAGCTGAGACAAACATCATAGTTTAGTTGAATTTTTAAAAAATACAGTGTATTAAGCCATCTTTTGGAAGATAATTCCATTGTCTGATTGAATGCAAGAAGAGAGACCAATAATGACAATTTGTCCTTGCACGAATTTCAATCAAGGGATCTGAAAGCACATGACGGCCTCGGGCCCATAAATTAGGTCAAGGAATTCCTCTTAAATAAACCAATACTTAAATTTTCCCGCTGTGATCTTAGGATATCTCATTGCAGTGAGTAGAGCATTTCCGTCACACTGGCAGTACACTGATATTAACCTTTTACAAATCTAGTAGTCATACTCTGCACCATTTTGATAGCCAGCTTTAAGTGGCTGCAAAAAGCCTGCAAAATATTAGAAAAAGTGGTTGAACTTTGATCATGTATAACCAGCCTCTATTAATATTTCTGGACAACTTAAAAGTATTAATCTCAGAACAAAATGGAGACATTGACTAGCTAAACCGACTATGTTACTGATATGGTCGTTCCATCGCAAATCACTAGTAATCTGGAGGCTAGTATTTCCCCGAATTAACAACAGCTAAGGAAACACCAGTAAGACTTCATGCTACCACCACTGTTTATTCTAGCTACCTTACGAGACAGTCTCATGAAGCCGTAGTTGCCATGTTTTGCACCAAGAATGCAAACAATTAAGATCACTTTGCAGTTTAACCGAGATGAGACTTTTATTTTCCCATGTATGTTCGCAGTACATGGCAGAACCATTGGCAAAAAGCTTTAAACAAAGCTGATTGCTATAGAGAAAATCATTTAAAAAAATAAAAGTGAACGAGACCTAGAACACTTCCCTGGAATACTCATAAGTTAGGATTACCCATAACAAAATTTCTGAATTTTTGCCAACATTCATGGGTGAAGTAGCTGTCGGGGTGAGCTATTTAGTTACAATTTTTTTTTTGCCTACCAAAACGAGTGTAGTCCTATAGTCTATATTAGTAGTCTATTGGCTAGGAAGTAGCTGCATACTCTATGTAGAGGCAGTTGCCCCCCTTCTAACTGTACATGTAACAACAACAAAATGTGTCTACTGCCCCATCGTCCCTCCATCAAACGCATGGGCGCCCTAACCTCCCCCCCATTCCTCCCCGACCCAGATTTTCCGTTGTATTAGGTATAGGCATTTCAATTAATGCAATTTTCTGTAAATGTCTATATAATGGCGAGTATTTAAGAGTTAATAATTTTAATGCACGGGCGCCGTACGGTAAATCCTGTGTATATATATATATGTATACAATGGGGGTGTGAATATAGATTACATATATTATAGTCTAAATTTATCTATCTGCCCAGGACTCTTCAGCATTATTAATGAAAGTATGTTTCAGGCCTTATATTAAAAGTTAATTTAAAACGGATTCTGAAAAGTACTGGATTAACAGTATACAGTATAATATTATGTTTTTAGTACAAGTATATACGTGAGAGACAAATCAATCTTTGACTTGAAATTTAGGCAAACACTAAAATGGCTACAAATAATATATTAATATATCCAAAGTAAATTACTGGTTCCAGACAGTGGAATAACTAGAATATCATCCGAGGGGGAGGGGGGGAAGGTGGG
>JAQFYV010000348.1:0-12039 GCA_034695065.1 Choneiulus palmatus | reverse complement strand
AGACTTATGTAGATCTGTGCAAGTTAAGTCTCTATTAATTAAAGAGTTAGCGATTTTTCGTCAAGGAAAACGAAAACTAAAAATAAAAGAATAAATTAAACATGATTTTCGTCACCCTGTACTTGGTGTGTGGGGGTGGGGGTGGGTGTGTGTGTGTGCTGATTTGCACCCAAAAATGCACTAGAAAAAATGGTCGTATTGTTGGTAGGCATGATCAGTATTTTAATTTTTATTTTCGTTTTTGGTAAAATGTCCTCCAAAAATGGAATATCATTCATTTTCGTTTACTTTATACACTTTTGGAAATTTATCCCCGAAAGTGTATTTTTTAGACCGGAAGTGACGGAATTAGGCTCACATTCGTTTTAAAACTTGTTCCAAAGTGGACTTTCCCTTTAAAATCCAGTTTTGTAGTAAAAATAATGCATAAAGTGTATAAAGGAGATGTGCCACTGTGAAGAAATTTTCAATTAGGTGTGATGAACACACATATTACCTTATACCAAATGTAATTGGCAAGTACATTGGGCCTCATGAAATGGATAGTACATTTTAAAGGGAAGATTACCCTAAAATGTTATTTCTAGAAGAGTGTACATATCAAAAAATGCATATACAAATTTCCGCAACTATGTTCAATCCAATTTTTCCAAAACAAAAAAAAAGAAGCATAAACATGGTTTTATAAGAAACCCTGTATCAGGAAGTGATGCCAATCAATGACGAAGTCTTTCTTTGCCAATGCAAGGCCAAAAAGATGAATTTTCTCACCGATTGACATCACATATCAAATAAAATAATTGTTATTTGGCTTTTTTATTATTAGTTTTTTTTAACAAGACCGAATTTAGTTACAAAATTTCTTATATGCAATATTTTATTGATGTGTTCTATCATTTTGGAATAACTTTTTTAGGGTGGTCTTTTCCTTTAAATTACTGCAAATAATAAATTAGGAAAATTAATACATGAGAAATATTGTTTTCCCATTTTAAAAATAAAATAAAATAGAAATTATGCATATCAATAAGAAGGAGTTGTTTTCAGAAATGTAGTACTGACAACTAAATGTGGATTCCATAGCAGGCTCATACGAGTAAGCAACAGCTTTTCTTAAATATGTACTACCGTATTCTATTGGGTAAGTGCATTTTAGCATACAATTTAAAAAAAATGAAGGAAAAAACCAAAATCACATTTCATTTACGTGATTTTCGAGTTTTTTTTTTTTTTAATCCTGTGGCCTAATTTTACCATTAAAATTTAAGAAAATTAAGAGATCAGTATTCTGAATCTTACCTAAATCCCCACTGCTACTGGACTCCGTAAAACTAGGCGTCCCTTCTGTGTGTGTTGGGGTAGAACCCTCCACACTATGTGGTGGAGTCCAAGTACAAGGCTTGACAAAAGAACTAAAACCAGAAGAAGTCGTAGAACTGCTTTCCGAATGCGTTGACAGCAGCGATTCTGCTTTCATTTGGATAGGCGATATGCTAATTACCAAAGAAACAAAATGTAAGTCTCGTGTAACGTCTGCACTTTAAATATCAAAATAGGCAAATGATTAGTACCTAATTACAGCGGAATGTTCAGATGTTACCGAGCCACGCATGTCAATGGTTGTTATAATTGACTGGATACTAGATGGTGGCGTTGGGTCAGTGCTAGACCTGACTTTTGAACTTATTTTTAGATCATCATCATCTTGTAAAGCTTCTTCGAAGGATGGTGGAGGAGTAGAGAAAGTTGGAATGTCCGACTGACTAACAGATGCTAGTTAAAAGAAAAAAGAGAATACTGCAGCAAATTCACAATTAAAATACCCCTCAATTTTGTTGCATAAGGGACAGGGGTAAGTCGATTGCAAATTAAATTTCAAATGGGATTTTTTTTTTGTACAGTGATAGGACTTATAAAAAATATTTTCAGGTAATTAAATAAAACAAAATGAATCAATGAATATTCAATTCAACTCAACTCGTTATCCGATGAAATACCACAAGGTTGGAGAGTACTCCAACAACTAAAAGGCAAAGTTCACCCTATAAAAAAGTATTTTTCTTTTAAGTGTATACATAAAAATATTATTCCTGAAATATCACAGTTATGTTATGCTTATTTGATTATAAATAAACAGAAAATTATGCTCAAAGACGAAAACTGATGACACACCATTGCCTACAATACTGTCACGTGGCCACACCGCTTTAACAATGTTCCCACACTCAACTTCTGGACAATTTAATTTGGCAGACTGCCAATGAAGCTCTATGACGCTAATAAATCTCATCCGAAAACAGATACTTCAGGTTTGCTTTCATAAAACTGCATTCTTTTCAAAATGATTTCCTTTTTTATAAAAATAAATACTTATAGCATATTAGTGACATTCTGGAAATAGTATCTTTTTTAAGTATACTCTTAAAAATAAAAAAAACTTTTCTTTAGGGGTGCACTTCCCCTTTAATACTGCAACTTAAACATCAAATAATACTTTAAATAAGGAGAAATGCGCGTCATGAAGATAATAGAGAATGACTATGCCGACGCTTAGCGCTATTACCCCTGCACTCGTCTGGAGGAGCCATGGAAAACCACAAAAAACCATATCAAAGGCAGCCGATCTTGGGAATTGAACCCAGGTCTTCTGAATGCCAAGTGGGAGAGCTAAATAGTCAACAACTACAGCTCGGTTTAAGTAGACAGTCAAACATCATTGTTAATTTGAACTATTAACTGCTATTTGGGACTGAATTTGAGGAAGATTATTCCATTTTCGAATACAGCAATACTATGAATGTTATCAATAGTTTACATGTAGTCTTATCGATAGAATATTCGGTTTGGTTAATATAAACATTATAAACGACATAAAAATACATAGAGCTGCCACCTGAATTGTGCTTGTGAACCTTACGAGGTGATCGTGGCGGAACCGGAGGTGGAACTTTAGCTTTAGCTTTGGCTGGTTGGGTGCTTATGCTTTGAGACGTAGAAGTGAGTAAGCACGGCGATGGACTAACATGTGGGACAGCCTTCATCTTAACAGTAGAAAATTCAGTAACAGTGGAAGAAACCCTTGATGGTGAAGCACTACTTGTTGGTGAGGAGTCTACATTTGAAGCTGCTGCCACACTTGGCTTTACATTATTTGTGAATGGTAATGTCATTTCTAAGGAAGAACTTCCAAGCGGTGAATTAGCACTGATTTTTGAATGAGTTCCATCTGTATTTAAAAAGCCAAGCAATAAATAATTTCTTAATAAAAACTGAAAAGCCATGCATTTGGCATTCCAAAGTTCAGGCGATGCAAATAGTTGTGCTGATAATAACATATAAATGCAAATTGTTAGGACTGCTATATGAGAAACGTTTTCATACATTTTCATAATATACAAAATACATATTATAAATTAATTGGAGCAAATTTGCATAATTATTTCCTTATTCAAAATTAACATTATATATATATATATATATTGTTATCTTCCTGCTCGAGATTTTGCATAAATATAGCAGGCCTAACAAAATATTAAAATACAATATGCTAAATCATGTACCAGTAATTAAAATTTAGTGATTAAAAACATGAATGTGGTGCCAGCTAAACTAAATAATGCAAACATTGTGCTACAAAACTGTGGACTTAAAATCATTATAAAAAAACAAAAAACTTACGCCATTTTATTTTTCTTATATTAACATATCATTACGCAGTATTTCACATATTTAAGAACATAATATTCAATTATTGATATTTTAACATTTAATCAAGCACATTCACAAACTCTTATAAATTACACCTTACATATCTTTGTTAAAGTATTTCCATGAAATATATTCAAATTTTTAGTTCAGTTAAGTTAAAAAGCACTGCTAATTAACTTAGATAATACTAGTTCCCAAAAAACAAATTCAAATTATGATAAATTGGGAATCATTCACAAATCGCTTAAGACTGAATATTGGAATTTTCGAAACATCTCTCTATCCTATTGTAAGATAAGGTAGGGAAAAAGCCACATATCCTATGAATGTAGTCAGTCCACAATTTTTAATATCAACTTAAAATATCATTTCTGGATTAACCATTAAATTTTTTTGAAAAAAAAAATGATTGTGAAAATTAACTTTTAGGAACACTATGTGAGATATGCTTAACTATCCTGTCTCCCTGAGAGATTTGGTGCACAAAAATCCCCCTCCCCTTCCCTCTTCCAGGGCTTCATGGGATTTATAGATGCTCCCTTCCTATTATAAACAAACGTATTTAAATAAATTCATGTTACCATAATTTACTAATGCAATAGCTTTAAAGTAACGATGAATTATAAAAATAAAATGGCATATACGAGCTCGTAGAATTCATAAATGTGGTCAAGGCATATGCAAAATTTTCATAAAAATACTTTGAACAAAGGAATTATGCCAAGTGTTACATCTGTACTCGTGACTAATATACGTATGAAAAGGAGAAGAATTTGTGCAGCAAAAAGTTGAAAGAAACTAGTTAGTTAAGCACAAAGACAATGATTAGCTGTAAGGACAAAAATGCATACAATGTGCATTTATAAATTAGTTGCCTGCAACTAAACTTAAAATAAAATTAGAAGATATAAGAAATGTTAGATCATTCAAGGCAAGAAAAGTTCATCATTTCTGACAAGCTAAGCTACAGGCATATATACATACATACCTGTTCTGTTAGAAGAAGACCCTGATCCTGTAATTCCATAAGCACACAAACAGTAGCCAGAAAAGAAAGCAAAAGAGAAAGAAAAGAATACATTAAGCGCAACATTAAGGCATAGTCACAATAACTGCAATGCGGTTAAGCACATACACACAGACGAGCAACAAATAAAGAAATAATATGTGCAAGAAACAAAAAAAAATCAAATATCTATAAAGGCACCATTCCTAACATGTAAAATGAGTGTTGGGGGTCCTACTAAATTTACAATGTCTATATCACACTAATACCCGTCAAATTTATGGATAATCTCTATTAAAAATGCATAAAAGGCCAATTTCTATTCCATTTTTTACAAATTAAAAACATAATACTATAATTTACATAAATGAACAGCAATTTACCAAGTTAAGATAATTCAAACCCATTGGCAGTTAATCCAGAAAACTGACCAGATCACTCAAAATATTACTTGCTAATTACATGTCCATAAATTAAGAGTGGCTAGAATGATATGAAAGGAGTATGGCAATCGCCAACTATAAACTGATTAATATATAATAGTGGATAGAAACTAAATCCTGTTATGATAGATTCAATTGCCAAAACCTATTGCAATTTTGATATAAATAACTGTTTTTAACCTATAGCATTATTCATTGTATGAGGCCCTTTTCTATCTTTAGAAGTGCTGGTTTAAAAGTTGAATTCAATTTTAATGGTGTGCGGCGCATTTAAGAAGGACTAATTGGCGTCCGCACCTCTGGGCACGCAGGGGAGGGGAGGGGCGCTTGCCATCCCCTCCTCCCAGCTCGGATTTTCAGTTATAAGGTATATGTTATGCAAGAATGCAAGTTCAGCCCAGAACTAATGCCTCGTTCCTCCCCCTGCACTTAAAGGGGAACGGTACCCTAAAAGTTATTTTCAAACGATAGCAGATATCGAAAAAGTGCTTACCCAAGTTTTGGTAGCTTTGTTCAGTCTTGTTTTTTTAACATGAAAGAAACACAAAAACGTTTTGTGGAATGCCTTGTACGATATCCTTGATGTCAATGGATGACTCATTCTGCTTATTAGTAGTAAAAGGATAGGATGGCACGTCACGTATATTGACAAGCAGTCATACAGGGCATTTTATTTTACCTTATTTTTTTTCAAAATCTAGGCAGAACATATAGTTGTCAATATTTGGATATCTACTATTTCTTATAAGTTTTATAGTTTAGAAATACAAGATAATCTTTTTAGGGTACAGTTCCCCTTTAAGCGAGAAAAGGCGAAAGAAAATGTAAATATTATGACAGTATTCAATCCTATGTTCACTCCATAAAATGAAGCACATTCATATTCCCGATAACGTTAAATTAGGTTCCTTAGTGACTATAAATTGTACAAAGATAACAGCCTAAAAACATTACTGTGCATTTATAACACAGTTGGATAAACATAAAAATGGTTGCCAGTTTTTGGTTTGTGATTGCATCACATTTACTATAAGCTTGGAGTAGAAAAAACGAAAAATAAATATTTACATAAAATTCCAGACAATCTAGTCAAGAAATTATAAATCACAATTTACCATTTGCTTACCTTAAATGGTAGAAGTTCTAGATTAATAAACTAGCAAACTTTATATATTTTAAAAATAGCAGTTTTATACTGAACTAATGTCAGTAAACATGTTTGATCACATCAAATTGGAAGAAGAAAAACAATAAACTTTACAAAAGATTTTTGATCTCAACTCTTAAGAAATTTTGACAATTGCCTTTATCAGCTTTTGCGAAAATTTTATGTCTTATTCAGAAATTACGACAACTTATTATCAGTATTCGTCATCCAGCTAAACCCCGGTTGTAGTTATTTCCTCCAGATTAGAATTAAATGGCAAAAGGGTTAGACACATCTTTAATCTAACAAAATATAACAAAATGCAAAAGTAAAAAAAAAAATAAAAAATGTAAATAGTTTTAACTCTTTTCTTGGTCAATGTTGGACAATTCTACAACAGTCACACTGGATAAGTTAGGTAGTACATGGTCATACGTACTTTTAGAAGCCCCACGCCCAACTGAGCCAGACGGCCCTGAAATATAAACCCAAATAAACTTTATCCATCTGAATTTATGGTTAGCAGAGTTGGATCATAATTTGGCTTTTGAGAAAATCACTGACTTTCAGTAAAAGTCATTAGATAAAACCCAATAAAATAACCAATTCAAGCAATTATAAAATATTAATTTATTGAAATAGGTGCAAGCTTCTCAAGGTAAAGGCTCTATGAGAATAGAGAGAATGCATACAACGTTATGACGTAGTTTTAATTTGCTTGGAAAACAAGGACGTCATGACGTTGCCTGCCTTCTCCGTATTGCATAAGTAAATTCTGAAACTGAAACCATGCCACCTGCATTATAATTATTAGCAAATGAATGTATAGTTTTTTTCTTACCGGCAAAATCAAGTGTTACACCAGCAGCATCACGTTCTTCAGCTGCTTCAGATAGGGATCCTGGCCGGTATCGCATCGTCACACTTTTCTTCCTTGAAGGAGAGTGCTTGAGAGCTGCAAGAAAATATTTAGATCAATGTTGTTCTATTTGCTGATCACTATTTTCCGTACAAAAATCATAAACACATAATAGTTAATTTAAGACTAGTTTAGCAATTTTTTTATCATAGCCTATTGCCAATTCAAATGCATTTCCTAATTTGCATAACTTTCAAGTGCCCATAAAATAAAGAGTTCAAGATAGCAATTTTACCTCCTGGCATCCACAATAAAATACATCACAAAGTGATTTCAAATAAATATTGATTAAAGCATCTAATATGTTCCTACCTATGTAGCTAGAAACCAGTGTTCTAAATTTACGATGAAGGCCTTTGATCTCGGGTAGATCCACTAGAGGACATGCCAAATGGGAGAGACAACGGAAGAGAAACAGAGGAAAGAGACATTATTTTATGACACCCAAAGGGTAGCAAGACCATTCCACACCCAGGAATGCAACAAAGTGGAAAACAGCATGACAATAGGAAATGGAATAGACATGAAGATTGGTACTTATGCAGCACAAAACACCCAGTGGGAAAGCAATAAATGTGGTCAATTTGATCATAATAATTGCATAAAAATAGCTCCCAATGTATACAAATACAGTTAGTAACAGAAAATCCACATCCAATAAGTTCAAAATTTAAAAATTATCATGCAAACCAGCCACAATGTACAAACTTTGACCAGCAGCTGCTAACATATTCAATATTTAAATCAAAGTATATGAATATAATTTATCTACAGAGGGAGCTATCTTTACACACCTCTAATGACAGGAAAAGATCAACATTAATATACATGTAATAAATATAGAATCTTCATGTGGACCAATTATAAATAATGCTGGTAGACCTATTACTGTTTTAATGGATAAACTCAAGGAAAACAAAACGATCCTTAGGTTACAAATTGTAGAATGAGCTGTCATTTGCAAGCTTTGCCTAAATTTTGGGAAATCTTTATAAGTTGATGAGTAAGGTTTTTATCAGTTTTTATAGTAAGGTATTTCCATTATTTTTGCATGTTAGATTTTCACCCATATGTATGTTCTCTTTCTTTCATTGTTGTGATTTGCATAAACAGCATTAATCAACGTCTTGACAATTAATGGCTGGAATATATCCATACCAAAACGTCAGCATGCAAACGGAACATTAAAATTCAATTCGTAACCATTCATTTGTAAAATTCATTTGCATGCCTCAATTTTATTCATTTGGAAAAGTTACTGAGAAAGACACAACTGCAGGATATTGATACATTTTTGAACTAGACTATCTAAGTAAATCAAAGTGAACCTAATATTACATTATGCTAGAAAAAACATTCCAAAAACACCTCAAATATTTTATAGGTACTGAATTATTTAAAAAAATAATTTTCGTCATGTCCACACTTGACGAACGAAACCACTCATATGTAACATAATAAGAACAGATCCTCAAGAAAAAATGAAATATGAAACTGTGATGCTATTCGGTTGTAAATTATAAATCTACCAAAGTACTTGGCTATATCAGCCATGCTTAATTCTAAAGCATATGCATTTGTACTTAAAAGTACCGTAAATCCTCCAAATAGGGGGCACCCGCTTAACGAAACGAAGGGTGTGTAGGCTGATTGCATGTCTATTGGAGATTGCCCGTTTAAAAGAGATGCCCATTTATAATACCATGAGCATATTTAATTAATTCAAAACCTTACCGGTATAGTTTTATTTTAAAAAAAATTCAAAATGTTGACTATTTCCTAGTCATCAATGTCAAGAATATTTTCATAATCCATCAAAAATTCAGCACTGTCAACATCAACAATTACGTTAAAGGGTAAGATCACCCTCGACAAAATTTTTTTGCTTTCAAGAGTATTCATTACTATTCTAAAATTTCACAACTATGTCATACATAGTTATTTTATAAAAAAAATTAAATAAATTTAAATGGAAACTGTTGCTGAAGTCATCCCACATTCAAATAAAGAAGAATGAACTGAAGTGATTTTACTCCAAAATGTTGTGCATTGCAAGTGTGAATTACACTTGGTGTTCGGTAATTTGCATGTTTGAAAATGTAGGAATGCGATGTCATTCACATAACCATGGTATTTCGACCATTACTTAATTTTCCTTTAATATATTATTAAAAAAAAGTAAGCATAACATAGTTGTGACATTTTGGGAATAGTATTTTCTGAATGAATACTCTTTGAAAGAAAAATATTTTTGTCTAAGGTGGTTTTACCCTTTGTCACTTAAGCTCTGCAAAATCTCAAAAATTAGGGTGCCCACCTACTGCAGACTACCCGCCAATTTCCCAGAATCAGTCTATAGACTGCTCGCCATTTGGAGATTGCCCGTTTTTCAGAGACGCCCACCAACTGGAGGATTTACTGTATATGAAGTTATAGCCAAGTGTTGTGGTGGACACAGAATATTCAATTTGTATTTCATAAAAGCTATAGGTGAATAATTACATTTTAAAAGGTTTGGGAACAAGATGATATTTGATATACCTAAGAAAGTAACTACAATCATTAAAGCATTACGATCTAAAACAAATAATCATAATTCATGCAAGCACACCAAATTAGAAGGTAGGTTATTTTTATACTACAGGAACTAAGGGATATTATACATAAAACTGGTCTTGTTATTACTAAATTATAATAAAACAAAAAGCATGCTAAACTAGTTATTGTTATCAAAAATAATATATGACAAGCAGATGAAACTTCAAGGCAAAAAATAGACAAAAAAACTAAAAACGGTAGAATCATTGAATAAAATTAAGGTGCTTGAAACAATGCACTCAATGTTCAAACAAAAAAGCTATAATTATTGGCTTATCAGGGATAAAATAAAACACATACTTGTGTTATTTATCATGGTAATGTTGACATAATTGCACAGTTTATCGATAGTAACTTAACACTTTAAAATTTAAGGGAGATGGGTGGTAGTCAGACGTTGGATGTGTTGGACATTGGGAGACGTTGGATGTGTTGCCATCATATGAAATTTGGCAAATAAGCAGATTTCAGGTGTGGCCAAATACAATTAATTTTTTGGTTCAAATGTTTCAACAAACAGCAACATTCGTGACGCCATGTAATGTGTCTAGTTACTGTCACGGGGGTTGGGTGAAACCGGACATTATACAAATGTTGAATGCCACCGAGGTGATCATTGGGATATGTTACGGACTCGAGGTGTTGGAAAAATGATCACGAGGTCGAAGGCCGAGGGATTGGGTTCATCACCGAGAGACCGTAACATTGCCCATGTTCACCGAGGTAGCAGTCAACATTCGTTTTAGTACAGCTCAATAATTGATGAAACGAAATAAAAAGTTGGTGATCTTCTTTATTCAGGTATTGTAATTCAAATTAGTCGATTATCTTATCATATTTTAAGCAGAAAAAGGCCAACCAGCCTAAAAACGGAACTTAAAATAAGCCTACTTTAGAACATGAAAAATCCCTATGCTTTGAATGATTTTTTTTTCGAAATTACCACTTCTATGATTTAACTGTTTGCTAATTGGCCACTCGGAGGCGTCACCAGCCTGGCACTGAAACTATCCCACTTCTATGCTGAAGTGAGGGCGCCACAAGCATGGTGATAATCAGCCAAATCGGCTGATGGCCGATGACCGGGAAAACAGTTGATATTGATGCTGGTTATCATTGCATTCTGTTTCCCTGTCAATTAGCATGGAAGAATAGGCCTTGAGGTGTACTAAAATAACATGATGTCTTTTAGACCATGAAAACCTCCAAGTTTCTTAGTGGAAAACATCTAAGAGAATACCAAAGTTGACTATTTGATAATCCCAATCAACATTCCCACAAGTTTTGCAAATTAAATTACCTGACTTTCCAGTCTTTACCATTGCCATTCATAATTCATCCATAACCATGAAAAACTAAAAACTTTTAATGCTACACTTAGTATTTAGATGATATTTATTTATTTGAAATCTACTTCATTTCAAGTGTCAAGCTTGTCAAGCCCTAATAAATTCATAGTACTTGTAGTGTAAGGAAAAGTGTATCCTCAGCGGTTAGGGTCTTCCCCGCTATCCCGGTCATACATCCAGCGGGCGTAATTTATTTCATTCACACAGATAATATGCACGCAGCTATAGTATTTTTAGAATAAACTTTAATTACTCATAACACTCTTTAAACTATACACTCCTTAACAATTTATGAGCAGTGACCACCCCGGCTCCTGGCATAACAACAACGGCAACAACAATCCAAATGACTCCCTTTTTATACCCAAAAGGGAGTCTAAATACAAGTCAGCTGACCTACTAAGGAATGTTGACCCCAGGCTAACATTCCTCACAAGCTGACTAATGGAATTTTGGCGCCCAAACCAAGAATTTGGCACCAAAACCGCATTCCTGCTTTACAGTACCTTATCTTTAAGAAGGACTGATATAAATTTGAACATAAATTTTGACCGAAATTTGTAGAATTTTAAAAGCTAAGCGTAAATGATATTTTTGTCTTTCAAAAGAACTGCAATTAATAAAAGAAAAAGATTAAAATTTTAATCCTTTTCCATGCATCTTTAAAAAAAATTTGTTGTAAATTGTCTGTTTTTCGCATAAAATAAAATGAACCACGATATGGTGTCTACATTTCGCTATTTTGTATGTAAATTTTGATTGATGAAATAAATGCTTTGTAAATATTAGAGTGCCTGCATTTCATCAACCAAAATTTATACAAATATATATAAATATTGCTGAAATGTAGAGAATTTCATCAGATAAAT
>JAQFYV010000347.1:0-12049 GCA_034695065.1 Choneiulus palmatus | reverse complement strand
GTCCAAAATTCAATTTAACAATGATGGTTAAGTCACAAAGCCATGGGCGCATTCTCCTGAATGTGGGATTACCCCCCTACCAAATGGCATTATATATATATGCTGATTGTAGGGTACTGAATTGAATTTAAATGAACCGAATTTTTAAAAGTTTTCGTTCCCATAGGCTGCCATGTTAAGAAGCGGTACATTTTAATTTTTGTAAAAATACAGGTTTTTTTTTGAAAGAATAAAAATTATTGCACATGAAATAGGACATTTAATATTTTTCAAATGAAGTCAGTTTTAATAAAATCGGTTAAGCATCCATTTTGTAAACTTATGCCCTGGTAATTGCAAATTAATTTGTGACTAATTTTTGATAGGCTGAAGAGCATATTGATCGCTTTGAATATGATGTTGCCCTTCAATTTTGTCAACGAGCATTGGATATGAACAATAAAAGTTTGGCTGCATTGGAGATGGCAGCCAGTTTATTTTTAGAAGTTGGTGATTTACAGAAGGCAAAATTAATATCCTTTTACTGTCTGAAATCATAAAAGTCTATTAACATCTTTACTGCATATTAAATTCAATTCCTGCATTCATATTTATTATACACTCATCTAGCTCATTGATAATGAAATAATCCTTTCACAGTTTTTTTTTTCATTTGTTCGCCTAACATAAAACCATTGACCACTAGACTTATGATTACTACGAGGGACCTGTCAAATGATTTACTTTATTTCTGTTCTAATTAAATACTAAAACAGTTTAGCTGTGGAATTTCAGCGATAAGTAAAAATAAGATAGCTCTGACACAAATGCTTTTGTTGAAATTTTCTTAACTTTGCCACCATCTCGAAAGTGCAGTGCAGTTAAATCCCAGTACGGGACATTCAAAGTATTTATCATTGGCGCAGCTAAATGAAGGAAACGATGCTTTGATGAATTATCGTAAAGGCGTTGAAATTATTACTAATACACTCGAATCCCTTGGAAAAAATTCTGAAGAAGAAGCACTCCTTCAACGAGAACTTTCTGATGCTTACTGCTCGATTTCAGAAATCTATACTACAGATTTATGGTTGGTAGTCCTATCCCTTTTGTAAATTTTTTTTTCTTGTTTCGTTTATATTATTAGGGCCGGCAAAATAGTAGATTCGAGTTTGGGAAAAGAAATTCAACTAACCCAAGCATAGCTTACCTGCCAACTGCATCGTTCCCACATGTCTTAAATTCCTGAAATCTGCATTTTTCTTTTTTTTTACTAAAGTTTTCTGAAACATAGTCTTTTGTCCTAAGGAAAGGGAACAATTTATAAATAAAATGTCAAAGATGGGCCAAAAAAGTCATGCCACAGGTTATATTAAAATCTGTTTAACCATCTGTATGTAAATTGTAGGCATATATAATGTCTATACCATCTGGTAGGGTTTATTTTCATTTTTATCCATTGATATTTTGTTATTTTCTTAATTGAATAATTTTTTTTTTAGAAAAAAAGACTCCCATTTTGCCTAGCTATTAAAATACTGTGAATTTTGGCGTTTTTTAATTAAGTATTTTGGTTAAAAGAGTAATGGACTTCTAACATTGCTCCAGTGCCCTAAAATATACTAAAATTTTAAAGCATTAATTCAAAAATTATCAGTAACATGTCATAAAATCCTAACGTTCGTTTTGGGTTAAAAAGACAAAACGACTTCATATTGTTCTATTGATTGATTTTACACTTTAGCGATGAGTCCAATTCGGAAGAGCAGTGTTTGGAAAATATACAAAAAGCCATTTCAGCGGACCCCAACAATCCAGAAGCTTATTTATGCATGACAAGCTACCTTCTTTTGAAAGAAAAGAAAACAGTAAGCAATGCTGCTATTCATTTTGTGAAAATGTTTCTGATGAAAATATTCCTAAAGCTTTTTATGTAACTTGTGCATTTAAATTGACAATTTATCAGGAAGCTAAGGAGATGCTGGACAAGAGTTTAACTTTTTGGTATCCTCAGATACAAGCTATTTTTAATGGAAATGCTGATCAAGCTGTAGATCCAGTTGAGGTAAATTTTTGCCCCAGTCTTTGAAATTGGTTTAAATATTTTGTTAGTAAAATGGCCTTGTTGCACCCATTCTCTAAAGCACAAATGCTACAATTCACTTTGAAAATGGAATTACAAATTTGATTAAAACTCACTATAACAAAATCAAAGTGGAGGTGATTTTAATTTTTGTTACAAAAGAATTTCATTATACTCCTATAGTGGAATTTGGCAGAATACTATATAAATACATTATACAATTTGTAAATGGAAAAAACACTTCATATTGTTTTGCAACTGTCATTAAGGTCTAAGAGCAAAGAATTGTGTAAAACTTGTACTCGTGTTCTTTAAAAGAAAGTAATTTGTTATAACCAACAAATATCCATTAAAGGGGAATGCAACCCCCAGAAAAGGATTTTGCCAAACATTGAGCATATAAAAAATACTTACCCAAGAATTGGCTACTATGTTCTCCCTAATTTTTTTAATAATATACAAAATAGAGCCAACTGAAGATTAGAAATAAAAGCTGGTACAATGACATTCACTTGTCACCAATGAACAACGATACGTCAGCATACAAGTTTCCATAGTATTATTTCAATCTATTTTTTATTTTTTTTTTGTTAAACTGGAGAGAACATAGTTGGGAATTCTTGAATAAGTACTTTTACATTAGGTTTGTTAAATGGCCACCCGAAAACGTCTGCTTGGGCTAAATGACTTGGGAATATAATCCTGCACTGACTTACACCTCCTTTCAGCTGGAGTAACTTGTTGTAGCACTAACTTACACCAACTTGCACCATTTTGACGAATGGAACAAAATTGGTGCAGGCAGTGCAGGCGAATGGAACAGTTTTTTTGTGGATGGTGTACACCAGTGTGCACAGAACAGGCGAATGGAACAAACCTATGTTCTACCTTTAGACAAAAACTTTTACTGAGGGTTGCGTTCCCCTTTAAATCACACTAAACAGTATGCCAGCCGATCATTTGCACGAAAACATTCTTTGCAACCGATATTTTGTTATAAAAAATTTTGCCTGTATTTATTATTACATATACTGATTTTTTGTTTTTACATTTTTAATTTATTTTATTTTCAGTTTTGTGTACTTCCATATAACTCAAGGGTTACAACTGTGAAATTGTTAATTGAACTAGAAAGTTTTGAGGTACGAATTTATAATCGCTTTAGGTAACTTGTATGATTTCTGTTACAATTAATATTTTCCCCGTAGGTGGCATCAGACATTCTCGAAGCATTACTATCGGAAAATGACGAAGATGTTGAGGCAAGTCGTTTTCGTAAACTCTTTTTGAAGGCTTATTATAATAGCACTTTGAGTCTATACAAGAAACTGTTTATTCTTGAATCTAGGTTTGGTATTTGTCTGGGTTAATGAATTATTTACGAGGCGAAGACTACAAAAGTAATGCTCGATACTACCTTAAAAAGACTCAAAGGGTAACTGAAAATAATGCGCTTGAAATCGAAAAGATTCACCTTTGGGACATGGACTGATTCAGTTATGGTTGAATTCCATAGCAAAGCGTGCAAGTTACAAACGATTTATTTAATTTACAAATACTAGACACTTCCCATTGGGTGAAGAACATTTTTATGTTCGATTTAGAAAAATTGGACGAAAAAGCTAAAAATCACGTCAATCAAATTAATTTTGATTTTATTTTAAAATTTTCCTTAAATTTGATTTTGAGAAAGCGGGCAAGAAATCCATGCATTACGTGAATTTAATGAATTTTGATTCATACGATTTTTTGGCTTTTATGTTCGCTTTTTTTTAAATCGATTGCTAAAATGTCCTTGACCAAATAAGGGAATATCGGGGTATGTATACAAAAGATATCGCTGATAACTCGCACGCTTTGTTATGGAATCCAAACTATAGATTTCAGAAAAATTCATTGGGTTTTCTCTAAGAGCATATGGGATTCATTCTCTTTGCCCCGTCTTTCTATAACATTCACATTTATTTATAAATGACTAAACCTAATCAGTTTTATTTTGTGGTATTAGGTTGCTCTTAAAATAGAGGATGTTAATCCAGAAATCAGTGCACACGTCTCTGAATTACTGGAAGAACTTGGGCCAGTTAATCCAGAAGACGATGACGAAAGCTCTGATGAGGACAAAGAAAATGTGAATAATGGTGATAACAGTTGTGAAAGCTTATTTGGAGAGAGTGACGAAGATGACATTCCAATGGAGACATAGTTTTGGTTCGATGTCCGAATTAATTATTTCATCAGTTAACGAAAACTTGT
Organism: Choneiulus palmatus; assembly: GCA_034695065.1. Lineage (NCBI taxonomy): Eukaryota > Metazoa > Arthropoda > Diplopoda > Julida > Blaniulidae > Choneiulus > Choneiulus palmatus. The sequence continues at coordinate 7,731 of JAQFYV010000347.1, read as the reverse complement.
TTTATTTTCTAAATGCTTGCTAAAAGTTTGTTCTATTTAATAAAATGTTATTTATGTTTTAGTTTTGCACATTTTTTTTTTTTTTTTAGTTTATACGGCTACAGCAGTTATTATTTTCTCATTTTGTTAATAAAGAAAAAACTAGCTGAAAAGGTTTAGCACCCTTTGCCTCTGGAGCTTACCATGTACATACATATACAGTGAATGTAGTATGTTTATGCAGACTTTGATTAAATAATACTATGCGTTTTGGGGCTAATGTAACTTGAGATGTATTCTTACTCAATATACTAAGGCAAGCTACATGCAAACAAGCTTTAGTCAGTCAGGCTTTTAGTGCTTAATGCAAAGGTTTGAATTAGCTTTTCAAAGTCTGAAATTGAAACTAAAGGCGAACCATTCACTGCAATGTTTTCTAATTCACTTGTGTCCTGACAACATTTCTTATACAGAATCTGTAAGAGAAACAGTATTTTAAGATAACATTTCTTGAAAATAGAAAGTTTCACTTTGGACATTAGCAAAGAAGAGAATATCTATTTATAAAGATTAGATTCCATAGCAGAGCGTACTAGTTAGTAGTCACTTATTTACTTTACAAATAATTGACACTTCCCATTGTGTGAAAGACATTTTGATGTTCAGTTTTGAAAAAGCATAATATTATGGCATTCAAATTAAATTTTAATTTGAAGTTCTCATAAATTTCATTAATGAGTTCTCTTGATTTTTAAAAAGCGAGTAAAATAACCATAAATCGTTTGAACCAAATGAATTTTGATTAACACAATTGTTTTTTTTTTGTTTGCTTTTTTAAAATCGAATGTGGCCTAATAGAAGAGTATGCATATAAGAGAAACCCTCACTGCTAACTAGCAGGCTCTGCAATGGAATCCAACTTTTAGTATGCACTAGCATTGATAAGTGGGCTTGGTGCATAGCTGACTTAACATATTATATTTGAAAAACATCACTTCGAAAATTGTCCTACCTTAATGAAATATTCATTCGTCTTGGGATGTTTATGCAGTTCGAAAAGTAGAAGCCCTCCATATGATGGCCTTGTATTTATATTTAAAGCGGCAAGACACGCAGACATGTTGAGATCATGCTATAATAAATCACATTTTTGATTCAATAAATCGTACCATAAAAAGGATTGAGCACTTTCCGTTTTGATTTAGGCAATACCAGGAACAGTCAATATTCTTCAATATTTCTTACTTTAATGGGTAAGATAAACAAATGACTTGGCAAGTAATATGGCCAAAATAATAAAATATTATATTTCCTTAAATTAATTTTAAAGATTTTAGAAATATTTCAATAAATGTTATTAAATTGATGCCATTATTAAAAAAATGTGATTACTGAATTAGAACTTGTGTTCCTGTGTGCTCCATGTTATGCTACGTATTGCTCCTCAAATTTAAAAAAAAACTATTAGCTGATGATATCAAAAAGGTATAGATGCTTGGTTGGGTACATGTGCTGTGATTGTAATTATACAGGGTGACATGATGAAGAATGACATACTCACCCTAACATGCTTATTTTTGTTCATTAACTATACCATTCGAAAGCTTGGTTCATTGGCTCCAAACACCCATTGGACTCCTCAAATTTTGATAAGTCTCTTTTTCAGTATTCAGTAAAAAGCTAATGTACTTATGTGAATCCTCCATGATTTTCGTAAATCTCACATACATTCTTCAGGATTTTGATAATTCTGGCTAAAACTTGTAATCATGACATTTTGCACTCAATTCGGATCCATACGCTATTCGATCAATTAGGCCTGTGTGTTTAATCTTGCCAGTATTTGTCCATTTTTTGGACTTCCATTTTATGACCCCATTGAAATACATGGGATTCCTATCGATGAATTTTGGAATTGTTTTGTTTTTTTTGCCGATATTTCTCAAAAGAGAGTAACTGCTATTAGATTAGCCCAATCCCAAAAGTGAGTCATTCATTATCAGGCCACTCTGTATTTACAGTTAGAGAAAAATTAATTTCAAAAGTTATAGCCTATTTCATTTCCATAAAATATTCAGCTTGTATCAAACATGTTTTCGTTTTAGACAGGAGTGGATTTAAAATGTCCGTTTTCACAAATTATTAAAATTACCAATTTCCTTACTAGATTATTATTTTAAAACTTCCAAATGAAATAATTTCATATCTTATAGAATTCACATACCAAGCTGTAGATGAAAGCCTTTTGCTTTGGAGCTTTGCCAGCTATTTTTGCTTTTGCTTTCTCGAGAATATCCTCCAGTAAAAATACTAAATAAGGAATATAACATTATATTTATTATTATTTTTTTTCCGCCATGAAATATAATTGAAAATTTGATTGCAATACTTACATGCTCCTGAGACTATATGTTTACTCGCAATGGTCATTAGTATGTATATTTTCATAGCAAAACTGTAAGCTTCTTCTCTACTTAATTGTAATCCCGGAGGTAAATAACCAGGTAGATTTTCATTTAACTGTAAAATATTTTGGCAGATTGTATTGATCTGAGTTTGACAGTGTCAATGACAATTTACTTTACTCCATTAGTATAGGTCATTATTTGAAATTGCTGATTTACCTCCAACACCAATGTATCCATAAGTACTGCAAAATTGCCAATGCTACCTTCAGCCCTTGTTCCTTTGGATATTTGATTTATAATATGCTGTAAATGATGCCTTGAAATTACTTTTATTGTTAGTCTTTTTTTTTGGGGTGGGGGGGGTGGGGGGGATGATGATTGTGTTAAGGGCCCATAGAAAGTTTTGCACTTCATTTCGTCAATTGCTATGGTAACCAAAGAGCCCACAGAAATAAAAATACCAAATTAAAGAGAAGGCTAATATCTCGGTAGTGGTAAAGCCCTTTTCCCAAAACGTGTTTGATACAATAATTAAATAAAAAATAACATATTAACGTAAAGGATTGGTTTTGAGTGGGATTTTAGTCGCCATCTTGGATTTATAGATCCTTTGATATAGCCAACCATGACCATAAATAGGCTATGGTCAATGTGGACATACTATCGAATTTTGGCATAAGGGGAGCACTTTCACAAATATGGGCGATTTTCTCAAACTTTTATATCAACGTCTTTGGATCTCAGTATATACTTAAAAAAAACATTTAAAATATACCAAATTGAAAAAGAAAACCATAGCCAGGTAGTCTTATGGTCCAATTCCATAATGAGCGAAAACGAGAAATATACAATAAAAGCGTAACAAGGTTGGATTTACACGTGCGGAAATAGTATGCACAAGCTGTTTACGCTGTTATTCTATATAGTGTATTCTATTTCCGCATGTGCAAAAACAACCTTTTTACACTATTATTGTATATTTCTCGTTTTCGCTCGTTATGGAATTGGACCTTTAGCTCTTTTTTTTTTGCGTTTTGGAGTCCAGGATTAAAAAGACCACATTTACTGAGAGGGGAGGGAATTTTCATTGTTGTTAATTAATAGAGCTAAATTTTGGAAAAAATGCTTCCATTCTCTTTAATTTGATATTTTTGTTACCCCGGTATGTCTGTGGGCCCTTTGGTTGCCAAAATCGGGTTAAAAAACTTTACTTTGAGAAATTAACACAGCTCACGCTTTTTCTCCCTCTCAGTAAATGTTTTTATTTATTTATTTTTTTGTTAAATCATGACTTTACTCAGGCCAAAAATAAAACTTGAGATAATCAGGTTTGATTATCTTCATGAGATAATCTACAAAAACTTTGGTATTAACATTTTTCGAAAGTTGCCCATTTTCATGCCAATGCTTCCCATATGTCGATTGTCATAATTCCCCCTTAAATTAATTTTGCTTGCCATTGAAACAATGCTAACTTTTTAACTTGCCTCATTATCAGTAATTGATTTATAAGCATCATTTAGCTCTTCCTTCAAGTAACCTCCTGTGGGTGGTGAAAAGGTTTTTGGCATTTTTATCCACAGCTAAAATATAATACAAGATAAAAAAAAATTAAAAAGTTATACCAGAATTTAAGGACTACCAGCTTTAAAATTAAGTACCGGTAATTAAATGTACCTAGCCCATAAACCATTTATAATTGTTCATTGTATTGATGCAAGCAGCACTAGGCTGTATGACCTCCATTGACTATTGTAGAATTATTACAAAAATTGCTGACAACAGAAATTTTAAGAAAAGTTATTCTCATTGAAATTTTAGCAAAATATGTTAGATTTGATCTAAGTAGTGGAGACCTTATTCTTTTGAAAATAAACTTATCTACTATTTTCTTTCTTCACAATAAAATAGTGATATGGATAAACGTAAAGGGGAACTGCACCATGAGAAAAAAGGTTTTTCAAAACGCTAGAGAATATAAACTAAATTACATAACCTAGGTTTTGGCAACTATGTCCTTTCTTATTTATTTCTTTTTTAATAAGATGTACTGCTGAAAATCGACATACACCCTGTAACCAGGAGATGGTGAGGTTTTCCTTGATTGAAGTATATAGGAACACTTCACAGACTCCTGATTACAGGGTGTATGTGGATTTTCAGCTGTATTTTTAACCTAATTAAAGTGCATTATTAATTATAATACATATGAAATTAAATAAGTATGTGATTTAATGTTGCTTTAAATTGAATTGGTAGCAGAAAGTTTGATAAATTGCTTATTTTTCCCCTCAGATGTGATGTGCCATTTATTTACTTACCGGATCACTTTCTGCGGGAACCGCATGGACCGGAATCGGTTGCCATGGCATATCGGCCCGCCAAACATCTTCTCCTTTGGGAGGATAAAGGCCGGCAAGGCAACATTGAGCTGTCATCAAACATCTATCGGCATCAGTGCTTCGAATGTAAATTTCATCGTTGTGGTACCTTTCGTCGAGGAAATCTGAATATCTTTGACGAAGGAATCTTCCAATCCGATAGCCATCTTCTTTCCCTTGCTAATTTAAGACAGACCATGATTACTATGAACTCTAGCAAACACTAAAGTAATTTTGGAAGCTTAAACAATTTTGCCTACGTTTGTCAAAATACCAGGACCATTTGGCCAATGGTTTTTATGCGGATCCAATGGTGCGAAGAACAGTGGTGCTCGTTGTCCATGACGGAAGATCTGTGACCAAGATGTGCCATGAACACTTACAAGTTATACTTGAACTACAGATATGTTTCATATGAGACAACTGGTAACAGGTAGGAAAATGACAAAAATAATTACTAGTAATATTTTGGTTTTAGTCACTTTTTGTTTATATAAAGCACATGCAGCAATATAGTGTTTTGTCTTTAAAGATCCCATTTTTTTATAAAGCCTATGTTTATTGTAATAAGAAGTATTTTTAATAAGTTTTGAATGGTTCATTATTTTTGAGTAATGATCCATTCAAAACATATTAAAAAATAATTCTTATTACACAATAAACATATTTTTTTTTAAATAAAAAAAAAGACAAAAGAACTTTGGCATTATATAGAGATGTTCCTTGTTGCACTCTCTACACTGCCACGTGAGTATTATGCTTAAAATCTGAAAAACTAGCCTCTGTGTACGTGGTTAAATCACGTTATCCCACATAACTAAACTGGGCATTACATAACAGATTATCAGGTTTCTCAGGCTCTTGTATGCAAATTGTTTTAAGAAATTAGAAATATATATTGAAATATACTGAAACCATAAGGTAAGAACATTACACATCAGCACATTTCGCTTGTTAAAATGGACAAAATGGTATATAGAGTCGTCACTGGCCTAAAACTATTTGATTAGTTCAGTTTGTAATTCAATTTACAAATTTTGTAAGTAGACTTAATTGGTTATGAAAAATATGCTGCACCCAGTAAACCATCACCAATGTCACAATTTTTTGTACTATGTATTAGATTAGTCTGGTGATTGTAGAAATGTAATCATTCAATTAATCAACATTTAATCAACCTTTAACACTTTTTTGTCTATAGGCCTAGATATAATTATTTTTAAAGATATTTAATGTTTGTAAACAACTGTTTTACAGTAAAATAACCTTTTCAAATTGAATAATTTGTAAAATAATTTTTTTAGCATTCAGAAATATATATTCCATCTTCATAAATGGGGTAACTTGGATTTTCGTTGTTAACTACATACCAGTATTTCATAAATCATAATATTTAATACTGGAAGAGGTTTAAGCTAAAAGTAATTTTAACTACCTTAATCATGAGTTTTACCAAAAATGGAGTGCAGGTGAACTATCTTTGTCAACTATCTTTTTCCTTTCTGTATTAGTTACATTTCTCAAAATCTAATTCAAATATTTTAATTTTGGTTTTAAAATGCAAAGATGATAAATATTAAGGTATTATGTTTCTTAGTGTTCATTTAAACCCCTTTCCAGTGGTAAATAGGCCTACATGTTTATAAAACTATGTAGCCTATAGTTTTGAGTAAGAATTCAAGCTTCTTAATTGCTTCCCCTTTTAGCTGGAATTGTTATGATTTTACTGCTATTATAAAAGTAAATTGCCAAAATATCCTCAATATTTAGTCAAAAGCTTCACATGATCACCACTGCCACACAAACCTCACATCTGTCTAGGAGAACCTGTGTAAAATAATATCCTCTCTAAAATAATAAAATGTGGCAGTCCCGTCTTTGCATATCATGTATGCAGTTCAACCTGTCTTAAATAATATCCTGTCTAAAATAATATTTGTCACTGGTCCTAATTAAGAGTATTATTTTAGACAGATTCTACTGTAATAGGGTTTATATATTTCAGTAGATTTTCATGTCTAAAATGGTAATACACACACACATACAAGGAATCGGAAAATAATCCATACACTCCTTAAAATATTTCTTAAAAGTTAAGAATAAATGTTATAGGACATGGAATACATAAAAAAATATCTTTTCAGCCAATAACCGTGAATTGTTGGCTCTATTAAGACATCCTCTCTGAAAATCAATATTTACATGGCATTTTATAGATTTAAAATAGCGTGACAGTGTTCAGGAATTTTTTTTAACTTTTCTTATATGTAATGTATGTTACTGTCTTAAATATCTTATATGTTACTGTCATTAACGTTTTTGGAATGAGAAAATCATTGATTATAAGTTCCACTAAGTTTTGTTTCATAATTTCACCAAATAGAAATACAAATTTTACAAATTTACAAATATGTAAGTTTGAATGTAAATAGCGCGATTTACGCCTGACACCTTCCTGATATAGGACATCATTTTTTGCCATTTTTTTGTAACTTCCCAAGAGGACGTCATTTTTATTTATTTTTTCCCCCACAAAAATGACTTTCTGTGGACCAAAGAGAAGGACGTCTTTGGACAGACAATTTGTACCATCTAGAGTTTGCAAATATGAATTCATCGATGTGGTGCAGGCGACTAAAATGCAGAATTGCAAAATCAATGAAGCATTATCAATACATGTTAAAGACAAATATTGCAAGTCCGCATTTTAGTCAGATACACAAAATTGATGGATTTATATATGTAGGGGAGACCGGGGCTAGTTGTCACACTTTTTAGTTTTTAATTTTTTTGAAAAAATAAAAAGGTGTTTCTCAAAATATAAACTCAAATATGAATAGTATAACCATTTGTCTTTAAATTATAATTTATATTATGTTCATATTTTATATACTTTTACCAGGAGATTTATTTTAAAAATTAGTGCCACGTGAGACAACTTACCCCAGAGGTGGGGCAGGTTG
>JAQFYV010000346.1:0-12051 GCA_034695065.1 Choneiulus palmatus | reverse complement strand
TTTTAATATCCAAAAAGGATACATCCCCTATGACTCTCTTGACATTATGGTTAGAACGTCTAAACCCAGTGAAGATGGGGGTAAATCTTACCGTTATTTGCTAGTTCAGGTTTATTTAATTGATAAATTTTTAAGCTGTTTTGAGAGTTTGGATAGAAATATATTGCCTCTGTTTGGAGCAATGCTTGGCAATGATTACATTGATGTAGATAAGTTTGACCAGTTTTTTCATAATGTACGCTTACCAAAAAAAGTGGACTGCAAATTCACTTTGGGGCATACGCACGGTCGTATGATCGGGTTATTAGCTTGGCTGCAAGAATGGACAGCAGAACAAGCGATTAACAAGGTATGATATTCGAATGGGCTGTTTTCCACTCATATGGAAATAATTCAAGATTATTTAACAAAAATTGTGATTTTGGTAAGCTGCTGAAATCCAAAGCTATGATGGAGCTGTAAAGTGTTTACCGGTATCATATTTAATTGCCATATAATCTTGTACTGTAAACAACTTGGTATATATAAATTGTAAGAAATGGCAGGACAATTCAAAATTTTAAGATTTTAGCTCGTCTACTTTTGTGTTTCTAAATTTCTTACTTTTTTGTTTTTTAATTTAGAAGCAATATAGATTTTTCTGAGCAAAATTATGATATCTGAGGTCACTAAAATCTAGATATATAACCTAATTTATTAGGCCCAAAAATATTAATTTTAAAAATTCTACTTAGAGCTTTCCATTATTTTTTGATTGTTAAATTGAAGCAAAAACGATCCAAAGAATTACAATATAATTTAATTCCGTCTCAGAATTAATACGACATTTCAACAGCTATTACGTAGCGTCTGTTGTCAAGTGTTGCGGACACTTACCATTCGTCAATATACAAAAATAATAAGGAAAAGCTATTATTAGAACCCTATTTCAACTAAATTACAAATTCGGAAACATTCATAAATCAATAAAGTAATCTTTGATTAATTTTTATATGAGGTTAAATATAAGCACAACAATCTGTTATAATTTTATAAAATGCATGCCACAAATCTACGCGTTTAGGTGCTGCAATATTTGAAAACCGAGGAGAGAAAACGAGTGCGAGAGGCCATCTTAACAGCAATTGAGGGGTATAACACTTGCAGGAATTCCCTGGTAAAGCATTTAGGATTGAACAGTACCGTGGATTCCGACACAGAAGAAGAGCAGCTGTCTACCGTCGACAACAATGCTCTACCCGAGTTGTTCTGTCAGCAGTTCAGGAGTGGTTCTTTCCCACCGTATTTTCTAAATGCTTTAGTCAGACGAAGAATTTTTCTGTTAACCCAAATTGAAGACTGGAGCCAGACGTCTTCGTACACGTGTTCATTGCCAATACGCAAGGTCATATATGGAATTCTTTTAAGTTTGGACACTCAAAAAGCCACATCTGAAGAGGAAGACGAGAAGAAGCAAACCATTTTAATAATTGAACACGCTCAACACGCTGGAAATCTTAATCGAAGCCATATACAGCCCATATTTGAATTACCACAATTTGGGCCATTACCAAAGCTGGAAGATCTCTGCAATCTTTCATCATCAGAACAATTTTCTTTGTTATTTGAAGTGCTGAAAATTAAAAACTTAGATTTCCATTGCTCGTTACCTGAAGATTGGCAGCTTTTCTTGTGTGCTATGGTTTATTGCTCACAATCCGTTGCCAGCAACATATCACTTCAGTTTTTAAATTCAATCTTATTGATGGCGCTTTATGTTTATTTTGTTTCTGGACCCAATAAACGAATCAAAAACAAAAATAAAAATCAAAGCTCAACAGCAGATGCGAAAAGTGCTAAGGATTTGATGCAAGTTATTATGGGAGCATCTGACAGTCACAGAAAATCCTTTGAAAGATTGGAAAAGTATGAAAACGAGCATAGGATTAACAATACACATCCTCCAGATATCAAAGGACTACACTGGTACGCCGAATTTCAGTCGTGTTTGCTATTCGCATCGTACTTTAATCGACTGCTCGGCTTGCCTTTGCCCCACTTTATACCTTCCCATTTTTTAAATGGTACCTTTTTGTACAATGCCTATCAAGACTTGAAAAATCGGCCATGTCCAGACTTATTTTTGGTTGAAATTTTGGGCAAAGGCTCGGCCGTGCAAGGAATGTTTTTGGAAATACGGGATGCAGTGTTGCAAGAAGTTGGGAAAGAGGTCTTTGTTGCCATACCAGCGAATTCTAGACGCAAATCGAGAAAGAAACGGAAGACAACGAAGAAACATGATCAGCGATACCCAAGCAGCAGCAGCAGAAGTTCAGATTGTTCAGAAACAAAGTACTTGGTGTCATGCGAGTTAACCAACAAATATGTAAATTTAAATGTTGATGACAATGAATAAATCCTTTATTTCTGTTTTTATTTTGTACTTTAAAAAATCGCTTTACGAGTTTTATTGTGGGACCTAATAGTTTTGAGGTAAATTTTAAAAAATCAACAACGTAAACTTTGAATACATAAATTTCTTTCAGAATTGTTTTAGTCAGGTGGCTCATTTCGTAAACTTTGAATAATGTTAAAGATGAATTCCACTCTTGAAAAAATTACTTTTTTTTATAGTGTGTACATTGAAAAAGTATGATTCCTAAAATTTCAGTAGTGTGTTTTACCTATCTATTTAATAATAGATTTAAGAAAAATAATTCATGGACAAAATATCATTGACTTGCTAATGATGTTATCTGGCCATGGTACGTGCATAATCCAGGAAACCAAATGTAACTTGCTTGAGTAAATGCACCACAATTTAGAATAAAATTACTTGAGTAAAGTCATATTTGCTTGAATAAAAGGCCAGATGACGTCAGCAAGTCTCATTCCAAATTTATTTTATTTTTTTACAAAATAAATAGTCGTGTGAAAATTGTATTACATGAATTTTTTTTAATATGTTTTGCTGTTAAGGCATACTTTTTCCAAGGGTCAACTTCCCCTTTAAATTAACTTTTACGTTTTCATAGTATGTAGTTTTTTTGTATCTCAATATAACTTTTTTTGTGGAAAATTTTGCACAATTGATTATATTTCACAAAGAAATAAGCTTTAATTAACAATGATAATCTGTTTTATACAATAATTCAGGATAACCCGAGTTTTGTCGGGGAATGTTGATCGTCGAGCTGAAAACGTGGTGGTGATGGTGGCACATTAACTAGATTATAATATTGTGTAACCTGTCTTGGAATTTCTGCTAAGACTTCTTTTGCAAAAATCGTGGCCGGTGCCTAAGTAAATAAAAATGACATAGATAAGATTGAGAAACTCAACTAAAATAACGATTCGTGTTGACAGTACTTACATTCTGATATTGCCGAAAAGGAATAAATTGCACTATGTCCCTAGCACAGACCGAGCCATCAGGGGCAGTTAAAAGTGTATTATCGGAGTCAAGATGGGTCAGGCTTCCAAAATCCCCATTGCCCACACCAACAATGATAATGGACATTGGTAGTTTGGAAGCATGGACTATGGCCATTTGAGTGTCTTCCATGTCTGTGATGGACCCATCGGTCAGAATCAAAAGTACATAGTAAATCTGCATTGAAAATAATAGGCAGTGTTATAAATTGAACTATAGTTTAGCACTGACACATACGCTCGTAAACCAAAATCGACCACCTGGCGGCCAGGGCAATTGAGGACTGCAAAAATATGTCAGCTGCAGATAAAGTTGAAAGCGCTTGAAGAAAGAACATTCATGGCTGCTCTCTAGTATCCCTTTTTGACTGTTCAGTGGTCGAATTTGTTATGTGTTAAAGTTAGACAAAATATAGCAAAATAGAATTAAGAGGGAAGATCACCCTAGAAAAAATATTTTTCCTTCAAAAGCACACATTAAAAAAATACTATTCCTAAAATTTTATAACTATGTAATCGTGGTTATGTTATAAAATATTTAAATAAATATGAAATGACTTATGCTGACGTCACTTGCCATTTCATTCAAGCAAAAAGGACTACTCACGTGATTTTGTTCTAAAATGTGGTGCATTGTGTGTGCAAATTACATTTGGTGTGCTGGATTTCCACGTGCATTGGAAAATATGGCTATGTGACGTCATTAACATGCCATTTTTTTCTTTCAATAGTAAAGTGAAAAAGAAAAATAGCATTCCTAAAATTTCACAACTATGTTATGCATAGTTATTTTTATAAAAATTAAAATAAATTTGAAATGAAACTGGTGCTGACGTCACAAACCGGTTCATTTGAGCAAAGAATAATGTACTCAGGGCTGGAATGAAAGGGCTAGGACGTCAGTTTCATTTAAAATTCTTATCTTTTATTTTTTTTTTTAAAATAACTATGCTGTGAAATTTTTTGCTGTGAAACATTGTTGTGATATTTTAGGAATACTATTTTTTCACTTTACTATTGAAAGAAAAAACATTTTGTCTAGTGTTGTCTTCCCCTTAAATCTATATTAAATACCTAAGCATAACATAGTTGTGAAATTTTGGAAAGTCTTTTCTTAATGTATATTTTTGCAAGAAAAAAAACTTATTTGTGTGATCTTCCAATTGAACTTACACTAGGTTTCTTTTCAAGATGAACTTTTTCAGCCAGACTAATGATTTCTTTGATTATTGGTGCTACGATTGTTGGTCCATTTAGTTGCACTTGAGTAAGGCAGTTTTTATAAGCATCCACTATCCCTTGTACGCCTAGTTGACAATTATAAATGAAATTATCTGTTAATCAAATGATTTTTAATTCTATTTATTCTAATTGAATCGGTCACCTGCAATCTTACCTATACAATATGGATCATTTTTAGTCAGATTCAATGGGAAATTGTAGGAAATTTCATTTTTTGGTGGAATTTTAGCACCAAATCCCATTGCGATGAACTTTTGCTCACTATTTTTAAAATAGGAAAATATTTACCCCATTAGTACAGTAATATATAAATAATGCAAAGTTACAAAATTATTTTATAAGAAGATTTTTCAATACATATCATAGTCTTGGATAATATTTCCTACTGACGAAATGGCTTTTTGATACTCATTAGGATTGTTGGGATCAATATGATGCAACGAATTAGGATTTTCATGAACTCCATTAGAGGCAGTGAAATCAATACCAACCTAGATAAACATGATAATAGATATTAGTAAGACTTAACTTATTAAAATGCTAAAAAGTTTACTTCAATTAGTTACAACAACTTTAAATAACATATTGCTCATAGGTGTTATCTATCCAACTTTTAGAAGTTTGTAATCTAATGAATCTCACATTTAAGATCAGGAACTTTCAAATTTGCCTTTTAAGTTTTATATTGTTTGGCATATAGAGATTACATAACTTGGGGTATGTGTTCTTTACCTTAGGATAAAATTCATGATCTAAACCAATTAATTTAGAAAGTAGGTATAACTTTAGTGCCAAATATTTTTTTTTTATTATATTGTATATATAAGGCTAGTTAGAATGAGGCTATAAAATAAAGAAGAAGACCACCCTAAAGAATTTTCTTCTTTTAAGAGTATATTTTAAAAAAATATGATTCCTAAAATTTCAATACTTAGATACCGGGAACGCTAATTTATATATTAATAAATAAACGAAAAGTAATGCTCACTGACGAGACACTATTGACGTGTTGATGACATCATCTGGCCACATCCTATGCAATTTGCATGTGCTCAACTGATGAATAAATTGATTTGGCAGACTGCCAATAAACCCGGATGATGCCAGCACAAATCACATTCGAAAAATGAGACTTCATGTTTGCTTTTAAAAAATTGTATTGAAAATTCAAATTTACTTTCTTTGTTATAAAATAAATGCACATAATAGGCTGCGCAGAGGTACAAAAGTCTGGAAAAATTACAAAGGTGCAAACATAATCGAATGTTTAAAAACATTGGCAATGGTCCAATTTAAATCACAGAACAATGAGATTTTTATTGGTAATGTAAAAGTGATTATGAAATAATTTGGTCTAATTGTCCTAATTGTATCATTAAAATTGGACTGATACCAACTATTTGCAACTATGGTTGCTAACTACATTTATGGGATTTTTATCAACTTTTGTTCTGCTCAAAGTCCCTATAGTTGTGAAAATTGTTGTTTATAAAATAAATACTCATACCATTCTTGTGAATGAATTTTTTTAAATTAAATTTTGCTTTAAGGTGTAGTTTTCTAGGGGTGGTCTTCCCTTAAATGTAAATGGACTATGGTTTGGATAATTGAGTAGCCTTGTGTTTAAATTTTATTTCATGTTAGTTGATCTGGTCATAAAAATATGCATATTTGATATACCGAAAAGCTTAAATGCAATCCTCCAAAAATGTATTCTAAAAATGTGTGCTCCGGAATAATCTGCAAAATGCGTAAAATAGTACAAAGTGTAACTATCTTCATATAAACTGTATTAAGATTAACTTGAAGTGAACAGTCTATAATAGGCATACCTTACAGTACTCCAAACAAAGACTTCCAGAATCTTTGTAAGATGAACTTTTCTTAATTTGTTTTTTGAAATTAATGCATGGCCAAGTCACCTTATGGGATAAAAATTAGTTCATTGGGATTTAATTCTTCAATATAACTTATTTTTTGGTAAATATATTATTGTTATATATGGTAAATACATGCAGAATAATTGGTAAAAAAGATAACCCAGTAAAAGGAAAGCAACAATAATAAGAGTTGTTGTTGCATCCTAGACCTAATTACCTTGTAAATTACATTAAGATATTGTGTTCTGACCTAATATGGGGATTAAACACTTAATGCCAAATAATCTTAAAAATTCATAAATGTTAGACAATTTTCAGCCAAGAAACGTAATCAAAATTGATGCAAGATGGTGGGAAGTTTTCAAGTGAGAAAACGTAATGTCAATACATTTTCTTTCGTTGATATTTTCTTTAGCCAAATTTTTAAATAAATTAGATTTTTGGTGAATTTATGTACAACTTTCTAGATATTTTATAACTTTAAATTCAGAAAAGTAAACATTTATGACAATGCAGAGCTGGCTATTTGTTGCAAACCCTACACTTTCCGGATAGTTTCTCTCTCAACTGACTATATAATTATGTGTTAGTTAACACCGTTATATTAATGACTAGAAACTTTTCAGACATATGGTTAATTGTTTTATATGTACATTACGTGTATTGAATTTATATGTTTAATTATTTTTCCCTTTCCCTTTGAAGTTTATGGACTCATCCAACTAACCTAAATTTAAACATGAAATTCTAGCATAATGGTATGAGTAGGAAGTGAAACGTAGTAGAAACACCCAAAAACTTTGTTAGCAAAAGTTTTCATTGCTTGTATAGCGGGTGCATGCAACAGTTTGCTTATAATATGAAATAATTGTTAATTTTAACACATTTATGTGTGTGAATGGTAGTGGAACTTTGTATCTACTCGGGAATTATTAACTGTAAGTAAACTTTTCGTTAAAATATAGGTAGAATTGATTAAATTTGGTGACATTTCATAAAAAATAAAAATTATTATATGACAGTTCTGTGAGGTTAGCTGATTTCTTTAAAATTGTAATTAAATCTATGGAGTTTTTTTTCTAATTAATATTATTTGCATATTTTTCAAAGTTTGTACTAGTAGCCTACATAGTTATATGGTTCGGTACGTTAGGCATATATCAAGGTTCATACTGACTTGGAAATTCAGAAAAAGTAGGAATTTGGTCAGGGAATTAAGTCAGAAAAACTCACAAAATAGAACAAAAAGAAATAAAATTTCAATTTGTCTTTCATGTAAAATTCAATGTATAGTACCCCGGTACTCTTGTGCAGTACCTTGTGTTCACTTTCCAATAATTTAATATTTAATTGTCATTAGCATAAAATCTGCGAGGAAAAAACTGCTGGTTGCTGTTTTCATTTGAATCCCATTCATTAATTTCATTCAATTTAATAATTTATTTATAAATAAATGTCAGATAAATTTTATTTTGGTAAGGGAAAGTCAGGAAAAATTGAGCTTATATTCAGGAAAAATTTAAATTTGGTAAGGAAAAGTCAGGAAAAATTATTTACATACACACAAGTTTTGTCTGATTGTAATGGAACTACAATAATTTTATTTAAAAATATAAATCAACTCCCCCTTAAATGACTTTTACGATACAAAAATTGGGTGTGATGTAATCAGGAGTGGCACTCCAGAAATACTAGAATTCATTAAAGCCCACACAGTTTTGCAAGACATATTCACTGTCAGCTCAAGTATCATGTTATATTAATACTATATGAAAGGAAGACTGAGCTGAATAATATTTCTATACATTAAAATTTCGTATTTGGAAAGGCATTTGTAATAACCTACATTAAAATATCCAATTCCATATTTGTAATTTCCTGATAGCTTATCACAGTTTTATGGTCATGCAATTATTGATATTTGCCATAAATATTTGGATTTCAAGGCAGGTGTGGATAGTTTTGCTTAATCTGACTTCCCAAAACGTAATTTATAGCCACACAAATATCTTTTTTTTAATAAAAAACAGAAATTTTTGTATTGTTTCTCACATTCAGTCAAAGCTTGTGCACTGTGGAGTCACATAGGTCATATGTTTGGCCTATATTATTGAAATTCCGATTATTATTTCTAGATATCAGACTGTAAAATCTGGCGACTGTTTTCAGTATAAATAACATTTTTATTTTTGTACTGCTACATGTAAGTAATTTGATGTTATTTAGCTATTTTTATTAATTTCTACCTTGGTTACTGTGCATATGTATAAGTTTTTCATTAATCATTGGCAGAAGCATTTATTCTGAAAATGGCTTCTGGAGGACCACTTTGGGCAATTATTTGGTTTCTCATCTGTATTTTCATCTCGTTTTTCGTTGCTGGATTTTGTGCATTTTGGTACATCCTGATTTTGCCATTCACCGTTTGCATACCGGGATTGTCACCGTTTACTGACTTGTTACTAAGTGGCGTACAGTTCCCAAAATATTGTGTTGAAAGTATGATGGCTCAAAGGCCACTATGCTAATTTAGAATTTATATGCAAATGGATTTTCATATAAATAATTTCATCAATATATGGAGAAGATACCTCTAACATCAAGAAGAGTGTATTCAATTCCTGAATATCCTT
Source organism: Choneiulus palmatus (assembly GCA_034695065.1). Classification (NCBI taxonomy): domain Eukaryota; kingdom Metazoa; phylum Arthropoda; class Diplopoda; order Julida; family Blaniulidae; genus Choneiulus; species Choneiulus palmatus. The sequence continues at coordinate 2,885 of JAQFYV010000346.1, read as the reverse complement.
AATGCTTCCATTGTTTATTTCAGGGAATTTATTTTATGTTTGTGCCATTTGTGCAATATTCTGTGTATGAAAGTACCTGTTTAAAATGTTTTATAATTACTTCGTACTGATTCTGTAGATTTCTTAAAACCACATTACTGCCATTGCTGTGTTTATATTTAAATATTAATAAAATGTAATACATTGATTGATTATTTGGCTCATTTGATGACTGTTTTTGTGTTTTTTGTATTGGATTTTCATTTATGACATAATTGTATATTAGTTTTTGGAGGGATATTTTAGTGCTGTTTATTAAAAAGATTTCTGGCTAACATGTACTGGTACATTGTCAAGAGGAAAAATTGCAACTAAAAACATGTCACCCCTCATACTATAGGAAATTTTAAGCCACCTGGGCGTGAACTCTATATTTGGAAAGCACTTGGGAGATTAAATGGTTTATGGGAGGCCTATAACTTTTTTAAAGTTCATTACACCCTATAATGAAATGGCAATGGAGCAAGGCACATTGTTTTGTTTATAATAGAAACACGTTCCCAAATAATGAGCAACTTTGTTATTTGCTTGAAATAAGCAAAGACTAGTCAACTTACTGGCCCATGAGTTGCTTTTGTCAGATCAGAAAAATCGATCAAGACTTCCCCAATGAAGTCGTTTTTGCCATTGCCATCTTGGTCCCATAGAAAGATCTAAACAGAAAATTAATTAGACTGATATATTTTAAAACGTATTAGCACTCTGGTATTAGATTTATCATGATATGTACGTGTCAAGGTTCTATGTGATATAATTTAATATGGGAAGTACTAGATGGAATCTTGAGTATTTGGTTACACTTGTATTTATGTACTTGTAAGCAACTGAGGATTATGAGATGAGAAATATGAGGGATTTATTATGCTTGCATATATTAAGTGTATGCACACTCATAAACATAAGGTATACTCATCCTGTGATGTAAACAATGTGCTATATTTACTTTCAATGTAATTGAATTAGAATATCAGTTATTTGTATAAAAGTTAATAGATTTATAATATATATATATATATATATATATATACACATAAAAGTAATTAATTTTCTATCAAATTTTGTTTAAATTGCTTTCCAAATTACTTATGAAAAAAAGGTTATATTTTTAAAAAAAATTAGCACAATAGGTGGAATAAGGATAAAATTTAACTATTATGTGTTTTATTTTGTAATTTACTAATTGCAATTTATTTTTAAATAAGACAATAGTAAGTTCTAGCAGTTAAAAAAGTACTATATTTCAATATTTTGAATGTATTATGTATTTTGATTAGAAAGAGGCGCTCAATTTTTAAATGTCTTTGGGCTAGTAACATTACTCCAGCCTACCCTCAATGATAAAAGGCACTGTGTTGCTTGCTAAGGTATCTGTTATCAAAATATTTATATGAAAATGCCACCCCCTACCCCCGCCCAACTCCGACAATATATCTATCACAACCCTTACTTGTTTGAGAGAGATTTCCATTAACTTGATTAGGAATTTGAATTAAATGTTAATTGTTTTGAATTAAGCGAATTCAAATTAGCCTACATAAATAAAAATGGGGAAAAAGAAAATTTTCTAATTAATTCATACCTTGATTTCATCACTGTAATTATTATTCATCAAAGTGTTTTTTCGTATGGTAAATGGTTCCCAAGATGGGTTTAACGTGTTTTTCTTGACCTATGGGATAGTTAAGTAGCAATATTAGAATATTTGTGTTTAAAATTTATATTTTTTCTACTAAATAATGCTACTATATTCCACTTCATTGTGCTAACTATACTGCAATTATCTTCCAAAATAAAACTAATTAAAAAAATTTTTTTTGCTGTATTTATAACATTTTTGTTTCTTCAACTGTATTGAAATTTAACGAATTAATTTGATGTCTATTGTTTTACTCCTATGGAGTGAAATATATCTAAATCATAATATAATTACTTCAGTTCGATGCAAGAGCTCCCAAGCTTCATTTGGCAGTCGTTTATGTATTTCCAAGTAGGGATCAGAGATGCCTAGAAAATCCTAATAAAAGCAAAGTTCACATAATTAACAATATATTATTGAAATTTATTAAGATACACTACAAAAACCTACTTTATTATCAATGCCTTTGGCTGAAAATTTAAATTCATATATCTCTGAATTTCCTGTCTGCTCTTCTGCATAAATCTGTGAAGGCAATATTCATAAATAAATGTATCAGTACAAAAGCATATGAAATATTATCCAATAATTAATAATGTATTTTCAAACTTACAGTAATAGTACTACTTCCTGCAAATGCACCATTGTCAAACAATAGTCGTTTCCTAAATGGTGAATCAGCTACTAACTATACATTTGTAGGGAAAATTAAATTAAGCAATTTGGATGGTTTTAAAATTGCAGATTTGATATTTGTCCATTTTTCAAAAATTGGGTGGAAATGTACCTGGCCTAAAGTGCATTGTAGAGCTCCTAAAATGTGATCTTCAGATGGTTCTGGTGAGTTTGATGAGGTATTGTAAATCCTAAAATCTAAACCTTGAGTTTCTTCGAACTGATACTCAAGTTCAACGCATTTAGTAAATCCTGGGTCTGTGCAATTTTTGATTGCTTCAGTTTTGCCGAGCTGGAATTGAATTAATTGCATCAATATCCCCAAATTTACCAATGTAGCTATTACTAAAGTAGCGAAATTGGAAAACCCCATAAACATTACCTCAATCCATTTTTCATTCTCTTCTTTCAAAATTACAGCCATGGCATTGGGTTTTGAAGAAATATCTTTTCCTAGTAGATTTGTACATTTTAGTCGTAGTTCAATTATGGGCATATTTTCACCTGGAATTTCTGCGCAACGGCGAGCCACCGA
>JAQFYV010000345.1:0-12052 GCA_034695065.1 Choneiulus palmatus | reverse complement strand
TTTAATTTATTATTAAAAAACTAAGCATAACATAGTTGGGAAATTTTGGGAATAATATTTTCTTAATGAATACTCTTGAAAGAAATAAAAATTGTCTAGGGTGGTCCTACCTAATAAAATAAAACTGACATAAAGCTGTTGCTGATGTCATCGACCCGCATATGCGAGCACCTGCATATTCACTCACGTGACTTTGTTACAAAATGGGGTGCCATGCACGTGGTGTTATATTTAATTTACACCAGCATGGAAAAATGTGGGTAGGTGACGTCATTAACACGTATAGTAATTTATTATTAAATAACTAAGGTTAAATATAGTTGTGTAGTTTTGGGAATATTGTTTTCAAAGGTATACCCTTTAAATGAAAATACTTTTTTCCAGGGTGGATTTCCCCTTTAATATAAAAAATTGAAACCTGTAAAAATTTAATTTTATCGTTTTTCCACTTATCTTTAAAAATATTTTATAAATCCTCCCATTTTTTTTAGGAATAAAGGAGGTCGTCATGTTTTAACTGATGAAATTTTTTATACATTTTAGCAGTTTTTATACATTTTGGTTGATGAAAAGCATTTGATTTAATATTTTAAAAGCGTCCATTTCATCAACCAAAATTTATAAAAATATATAATTATTTTTAAAATGTAGTGAATTTCATCAGTTAAAATATAGCGTCGTCCTTTTTACCCTAACACAAATGGACGATTTATAACAATTTTTTACAAATAAGTAAAAGAAAGATAAAATTTGTTTTTTTACAGAAAAATATTTCTTTTTATTTATTTATTGCATTATTTGCTTTTAAACAAAAATGGTTTTTGTTCTTTGTTTTTAAAATTTTCTACATTTTGGTATTTTCTTATGTATTTTGGTTTGAAAACGGCACTACATGTAAATCTCCATGGCGATCAACACCCCTCCTTAAAATGAATGCATTACGATGTCATATCGTTCGCATATATCATAGCATTTTATTGTATAATTTTACCAAGGTGTGGCTCTCATTTGGTACTCCATACTTGGAATTATTACACATATGAAAATCGTATATTGGTTGAAATTCATCTCTCTTCCTTAAATGAGCAAAATGCCAGAATTCCCAAATGAACGTTTGCAAAACTACGCCTTGATTCTTGTTAGTCAAAACTATATAATGATGCTAATAGAAAATTTGCTAAATTCTATTAGAAACAAAGCTATTGAAATTAAAATTATAAACTATTTTTTTACATAAAATTAAAGTGGAACCGAACACTTAAAAAAAAATTTCAAACAGGGTTTGGGGAAATTACAATTAATATTTAACAAAAATAATATAAAAAAACCATTAAAATTTAATTTTATACTTTTTCTGCGAACGTCAAATATTTGTTTTAAATAGTCCATTTTATTTGTGAAAAAACAACTAAAAAACAGCATTTTTTATTTTCAGATAATTTTGATTCATAAATGCAGGCATTATAAACATGAATAATGCCCACATTTAATCACTCAAAATTTATAAAAACATGAATAATTCTAAAATATATAGATTTGCATCAGTTAAGAAAAATGGGCAATTTATATAAAAATTAAATAATAGTCGAAATAAGATAAAACCTCCTTTTTTGTATTTTTAAATTATAAATTGCTATTTTTTATACTATTAGAATTCTACAAAGTTTGGTATTTTGTTTTTTTTATTAGAAAGATACGCTAAATTTAAAGCGGAATGCAACCCTCAGAAAACGCATATCAAAAATACTCCATACCCAAATTTTGTCAACTATGTTCAGCCCAGTTCATTTCTAAATAAAAATCAGAAAGCAACATAAAACATGGTATAAAACACTATTTACACCTCCAGTGGTTTTCCATTGACGTGCAATGCAGACGAAAACCTCTACCTTAAACACTCTTATTGGCTAAGATTAAGGATGGCACACCACTGGAATACCACTGGAGGTGTAAATGGTGTTTTATACCACGCTTTTATGCTGTTTCTTTCTGATTTTTTTAAAAATAAACTAGGCTAAACACAGTTACCAAAATTTGGATATGGACAATTTTTGATATACTCTACCATTTAAAAATAACTTTTTCTGAGGGTTACATTCCCCTTAAAATCTCAATGAGCGATTATTAACATTACAATAATCCACATTTAAGTTTTTAAAAACTTGCATTATGTCAAACATTTAAGTAAAAAAATATGTTAAAATAAAAATTTGGTGTTTTTTGAGTTTTTTTGTTTTATAAGTTTGTTCAACCCCTGTAGCAAAAAAAAAAAATTGCCATTTATAACCAGTCTCATTTTTTGTATATAAAAAGAGCTAAAAATGTAAATTATCTTTACACCATGTACTACATTAGGTACATATATTTTCTTCGTTATCTCAGCTCGTATGTTTTTTCAATGCAATAACCCTCAAAGTATACACAATGCAAATGCATCTAAAAACAAACTAAATTTGCTAAACTGCAAAAAAATATGCAAATTAAAACAACACTGGGTATGTAATTTTAGGCCTATTTTATATATGCATAAAAGACAAAGAAGGGGAGAAAACATAACACAACATAACAGTAGTCTTTGAATTATTATTACCACGTTAATAATGAACCCTTTCATATAATGAACTCAGTTTTCATAAATCGATTTCAAACCATTTGCATAAATTATACAAGGATGCATCTAGAATTGGTATAATGCCCACCATAAAAGAATGGGCCATATAATATATACCCAATTATAAATTTGCCTTAATTATTCCTATAGCATCCTGTGTATAAACCCAAAAATGCCATTAAAAAAAGGAAAAATTTGCATAATTTGGCAAACATCCACTATTTCGCCTTTAAATAGTATAGGCCCTAAATTGGATATATTTTACCAATATTATTAATAAAAAGTGGATAAGGACCTATTAATGCATTAAACAATGTTTTCTTGAAGTACTATTCGTATAACTAATTTTTTCTAATGTAAAATAATTTCTCTCACAAAATAAATGATTTAAAGGGGAAGACCATGCTAGGAAAAATAATATTTCGTTCAAAAGTATTCATTAAGAAAATTATATTTCTGAAATTTTACAACTATGTTAAGCTTAGTTATTTTATAAAAATTAAATTAATTTTGATTGATTAATAACTGATTATTTTTCTTTCAAACTGATTCCTTAAGAAAATACTATTTAAAAATTTCACAATTACGTTATGCATAGATATGTTATAAAAATTAAAGGGGAAGACCACTCTAAAAAAGGATTTTTCTTTCAAAAGTAGTCATTAAGAAAATAGTAGGGCCTATTTCCGGAATTTTACAACTATGTTAAGCTTAGTTATTTTATAAATAAATTAAATTAATTTTGGTTGATTACTAACTGATTATTTTTCTTTCAAGCTTATTCCTTAAGAAAATACTATTTAAAACTTACACAACTATATTCTGCATAGCTATTTGATAACAAATGAAATGGGGAGACCACTCTAAAAAAAACTTATTTCTCTTACAAAAGTATTCATTAAGAAAAAAAATGTATTTCTGAAATTTGGCAACTATGTTATGCTAGTTGTTTTATAAAAAAAATTAATTTTGAAATGAGACTGTTGCTGATTATTTTTCTTTCAAAGGTATTCATTAAGAAAATACTAGTTAAAAATTTCACAACTATGTTATGCACAGATATGTTATAAAAATTAAAGGGGAAGACCACTCTAAAAAAGTATTTTTCTTTCAAAAGTATTCATTAAGAAAATAATATTTCTGAAATTTGACAACTATGTTATGCATAGTTATTTTATAAAAAATTAATTTAATTTTGATTGATTAATAACTGATTATTTTTCTTTCAAAATTATTCCTTAAAAAAATACTATTTAAAAATTGCACAACTATGTTCTGTACATCTATGTTATAAAAAATTAAAGGGGAAGACCACCCTAAAAAACTTATTTTTCTTTCAAAAGTACTCATTAAGAAAATACTAATTCTGAAATCTCCCAACTATGTTATGCATAGTTGATTCTTAAAAAAATTAAAATAATTTTGCAAGGAGACTGTTGCTGATGTCATCGACCCTTTCATTCGAGTAATATATATATATTACTCGATATATATATCAAAATTATAATGTGCAATACTTTATAATTTTGAACGAAATCACGTGAGTGGATCCGTTCTTGCTCGAATGAAAGGGCAAATGACGTCAGCTATAATATTACTTCAAATTTATTTTAATTTGTTAATACATAACTAAGCCCTAAACAAAACACAGGAGTGAAATTTTAGGAATAGTATTTTCTTAATGAATAGGCCTACTTTTAAATGAAAAATATTTTTTTCAAGGGTTGTCTTCCCCTTTAATTATTGTGATATAAATCCATTTGGGTCTTTCCAGAGCCAGAATGATGCTACGAATGTCCGAATGAAAGATTTTGTCGTGTGCGCATGTTCACATAATATAAGGAAATAGGCCTATGACGAGATTAAAGGGGAGGAGTCAATGTATTTGTAGTAGAAGAATCAGAGGTTGCATTGATTAAACAGATTAAGGTCCCATTAGGGTTGGCAAGGGCACCAGGGAAAAATGATAGCACGGATAATTAAGTCATCTATCCGCACTTTTCACAGCTTAAACATGGCCACCAAGGGCACTTGCCCTGGATTTTCAAAACACACAAAATACCCAAATAAAACAGAAAACAAATCATTAATTCATTCGGTAATAATGTACCAATTGATTGCACCCAAATTACAAACAATCCAATGTAGAGATATTAATTCAATTCCGAATAAACAATTGGACCCAAAGGACCTGTGACATGTGTTAGCTATACTGGGAATTATATCTGAAATTTCTATGAATATTTGAATATTTATGAACACATTCCAGAAAGAATCAACGCTGTCTATCAATGCAATACAAGTAGAAGTTGTTAACTTGGTTTAATCTATACAGCAGGGTTCACACCAAACCCTGCTGTATTATTACCGAATGAATTAATGATTTGTTTTCTGTTTTATTTGGGTATTTTGTGTGTTTTGAAAACTTGGTTTAATCTATACAGCAGGGTTCACACCAAATTTAATAATTAGACTTCCCTGACTTTCCCTGACAATAAGCCTTATTTTCCCTGAGTTTTCAATATGAAAATTCAAATTTTCTTTAATCATAAGTTCAATTTTCCTTGAATTTTTCCTGAACGAAATTTAACTTTTCCTGACCAAAATATAAAAAATTTCCCTGACCATAAGCTCGATATTCCTTGCCTTTCACTGATCAAAATTTAAATTAACCATGGTTTCCTGGCTCAATTATAAAATTTTTCACTGACCATAAGCTCAATATTCCATGCCTTCCCCTGACAAAAATTAAAATTATCCCTGGTTTTCCCTGCCAAAATATAAAATTTTTCACTGATCATAAGCTCAATATTCCATACCTTCCCCTGACAAAAAATTTAATTTTCCCTTTACTATAAGCTCAGTTTTCCCTGAATTTTTCTCTGAACAAAATTTAAATTTTACCAGGTTTCCCTGGCCAAAATAAAAAATTTTTTTGTCAGGGCAAGGCATGGAATATTGAGCTTATGATCAGTGAAAAATTTTATATTTTGGCCAGGAAAACATGGTAAAATTTAAATTTTGTTCAGAGAAAAATTCAGGGAAAACTGAGCTTATTGTCAATGTAAATTAAAAAAAAAATTGTCAGGGGAAGGCATGGAATATTGAGCTTATGATCAGTGAAAAATTTTATATTTACATTGACAATAAGCCCAGCTTTCCCTGAATTTTCCCTGAACAAAATTTAAATTATGCTTAGTTTTCCTGGCAAAAATATAAAAATTGTCACTAATCATAAGCTCAATATTCCATGTCTTCTACTGACAAAAAATTTAATTTTCCCTGACTATAAGCTCAGTTTTCCCTGAATTTTTCCCTGACTAAAAATGTTATCTTTTCCTGACATCAAGTTTAACATTCCTTGCCCTTTTCTGACTAAATTTTAATTTCCATGATTTTTTCTGATTTCCCTGGCCAAAATTATCAAAATAAAATTTTTTTAAATATTTTCATGGTACATAACATTTTGATTGATTTTTAAGTACGTGGGAGCTTTCTCCTTTAATGTAGGATTATCCCTAAAAAATGTTATTGTATAAATGTGGATTGTATGGCATAAGCATTATAAGCCCCTGATGGACGGCAAACACTGCTAACATCCGAGCAAATGGGAGAAGCCATAATAAATTATTTCTGAAGGAAATACTTTTTTCTAGGGTGGTCTTACCCCTTTAATTGTTCATAAAATAACCTTGCCATGCATAGGTTGACAGATTTAGGCCAACTGCACAAACAAAAGTTTAGCTTCCACACTGTGTTAATATTATCACGTGACTGACTTGGACAAATGAACTTGAAGGAATGTGTTCATAACCAAAAGTTAACATTGGGTTTAAAAGGAATGCAACCCACAGAAAAAGTTATTTATAAACGACAGAACAAATAAAAAATAGTTCATACCAAAATTTTGGCAACTATGTTCAGTCTAGTTTATTTTTAAAAATCAGATAGAATCACAAAAAAATGTAGTATAAAACACCCGTTACACCTGCAGTGGTATTAACGTGACGTGTCATCCAAAAAAAACACCTTCCTTCTTTGCTCTTATTGGCCAAAAACAAGGATTTCGTCTGGACTGCACGTCACTGGAATACCACTGGAGATGCTAAGTGTATTTTGGAGGCGTTTTATGCTTATTTTTTATTTATTTTTTTAAAAAATAGGTTGAACATAGATGCCAAAATCTGGATTTGGAATATTTTTTTATATGCTCCATTGTTTACCAATATTCTATTTTGAGGGTTGCATTCCTCTTTTATTTTAGCTCTTTTTGGTGCAACCAGACCTTAGGTAATATTACTAACCAGTAAACTACAAACAGTATAGAAGTTGTGAAATATATTTTATTGGCATATTTTCTTATATATTTCCCATTGGCACATTTTCTGAACTATTTCTCATTGGCATATTTTCTGAACTATTTCTCATTGGCATATTTTCTGAATTCTTTAACATTGGCATATTTTCTTATATATTTACCATTGGCACATTTTCTTATATATTTCTCATTGGCATATTTTTTGAACTATTTCTCATTGGCATATTTTCTAAAATATTTCTCATTGGCATATTTTCTGAACTATTTCTCATTGGCATATTTTCTGAATTCTTTCCCATTGGCATATTTTCTGAACTATTTCTCATTGGCATATTTTCTAAAATATTTCTCATACGCATATTTTCTGAATTCTTTCTCATTGGCATATTTTTTGAACTCATTGGCATATTTTCTGAACTATTTCTCATTGGAATATTTTCTGAACTATTTCTCATTGGCATATTTTCTAAAATATTTCTCATTGGCAAATTTTCTGAAATATTTCTCATTGTGCAAATATGTTTATAATGGTCAAATGGAAAAAAAAATTCTAGCTATTATTTCGTTTTTTTTTAAACTCATGTTTTATAAGTATCTAAAAAAGTCATTTAGTTGTCAATGTCAGTGAAAATGGAAACGTATCCCTACGCCTCCTTATAGCTCATTAACACTTGTCCATCATTTCTGTCCAAAACTGATCACAGATTAAACAGTAAAGCAACTGCATTTAAGGGAGAATGTTTTAGGTGTGAAAAAGTATTGGATAAAAAAAAATAGATTTGGAGAATCCATTAAACACTTGAAATGATTTTTACCACTTTACAATTTTTTTCTCCTTTGGAAAGACTTTGATTTGCACTACAACGTTGATGAAGAAGGAACTTTTTTTTCACTTTTTTTCCACACTTTTTTATACTTTTTAACTTGGAAAAATAGGTTCTTTCTAATCCACCATTTTGAGCTTAAAAAAGTCTTGGTATACAATTGTACAGGGTTGAATTCATTTAACTCCTTTTTACCTGTCATGGATATGCTTGATAAATGATTGAGCATGAAATTGACTTACTTTCTAAATCAACCTTTATGATGAATGCTATTTAAGAGGGAACTGTAATGTTAATCTCCATAGAGATTTTTAACCATTTAGAGGTACATTAATTTTTTATCCAGACGACATTAAAATACATAAAAAATACCGAAATTTGTAAAATTTTAAAAGCTAGGACTAGATGTTATTTTTTTTTTAAAAAAAATGCAATTTATTAAAATTAAAAATAAAAAAAAAATAAATTAAATTTTAAACATTTTCCATCCATCTTTAAAAAATTGTTATAAATCTTTCGTTTTTCCTAGGACAAAAAGAAATACGGTATGTTTTAGCAGATGAAATTCTCTACATTTTATAAATTTTGGTTGATGACATGTGACGTTCTAATATTTACAATGTGTGTATTTAATCAATCAAAATGTATATAAAATTTTTAAAATGTAGCGAATTTTATCAGCTAAAACATATCGTATTTCTTTTTGTTCTAGGAAAAACGGAAGATTTACAGCAATTTTTCAAAGATGGATGGAAAATGTTTAAAATTTCATTTTTTTTTTTCGTTTTTATTTAATTAATTACAAGCAGAATACAGATACAATTTAAATAAATATACCAAATTTAAAGAAATTCATTGGCTAGGAAATTGTTTTCACATTTTTTATATTGAATTAGAACAAAATTTTAAAAAAAAAATCTTTACTGGCAAGAGGTGGAAAACTTCAAAACAATGGACATTTTCTTTATTTTTTATTTAATTTTTGAGGAATTTGTTTTCAAAAAGTGCCGAAACATTTTCCTAGATTATTTATAGTTATTTCATTTACTTTTTTTTTCATTAATGTTGGACCATTGGTTGCAAAATTAATTCTTTTTTAATTTTTCAATAGGTCATTAACATTGCTCCAACCCCCCTTTAATATTTTGTACATACATAATACTTCATTAGAAATAAATACATTATATCGAAAGCTATAAAATGTTAGCAACAAATAAAAAAGTTGTATCGGTTTATATATATATATATATTAAATTTTGAAAAATAGATTTTCTGGGAAATGCGGAATAACGTAATACTACGAAAGCCCATTTGTTGGCATTTCCAAGAAAAAATTCAAATTTTTTTATGAAATTATTTTGCGTAGAAACCGTTTTATCACTTGCACTTATCACTTTTTTGAAAATTGAGTAAAATTGACCTAATGTAAACCTATCTAAACGTATATAGCAGAATTTTTTATTTTTCATTGGTAATATATGCGCTATTATCTGGGATCCAATATAGATCTAAATGCGCTTGAAATTCAATTTAACCTCACTGATAGTGTGTGTATATTTACACAAGTATTGAATTTAAAAGGTTGTGTGCACAGTCAATGCAATTGCAGTTGCATTGTGTATAGTGCATTGATGCTTTTTTGCAAAAAAAGAGATTTTCAGATCACTTAATATCACAATGTTACAATCTACAGTTGAAATCATGGGCACATTGGTCGCAGCAAATCAATCATTTGCCCTTACCCCCCCTCCCTTAATATAATGGCAATTCATATGAAAATTTAATGGCATTACGAGGGTAGACCTATGTACTCTTATAGGCCTATTGCATTGTGAATACTTTCTATTATTATATAAGTTTTATCGCATCATCGGTCCTTAGCAAATATAGTGTGCTGCATGGTGAATCAGGGTTCATATTGAATTTAAGGATTGGGCTTCAATGACTTTCACTGACCAAAATTAATATTTTCCCTGATCAAAAGATCACTTTTACTGATTTACCCTGATCATAAATTCAATTTACCCTGAATGTCACTGAACAAAATTAAAATTTTCCATGACTTTTCCTGACCAAATTTCAAATTTTCCATGACTTTCACTGAACAAAATTAAAATTTTCCATGACTTTCCCTGGCCATAATTAAATAAGTTCAATTTTCCCTGACTGTCACTGAACAAAATTAAAATTTTTCATGACTTCCCCTGACCAAAATTAAAAAAAATTTCCTGACCATATGTTCAATTTTCCCTGACTTTCATTGACTAGAATTAAAATTTTCAATGACATTCCCTTCCCAACATTAAAATTTTTCCTGGCCAAAAGCTCAATTTTACTGACTTTTTTTCCATGACCATAAGTTCAATTTTCCCTGACTTTACGTGGTAAAAATAATTTTCCCTGACCTTCTCTGACTAAAATTAAAAATTTCCCCTAACCAATAGCTCAACCTTTACTGATTTACCCTGACCATAGAATAAATTTTCCCTGACGTGTACTGAACAAAATTAAAATTTTCCATGACTTTCCCTGGCCAAATTACAATTTTCTCTGACGAAAACCTCAATTTTACTAATTTACCCTGACCATCAGTTCAATTTTTCCTGACTTTTACTGAACAAAATTAAAATTTTCAATGACTTTCCCTGAACAAAATTAAAATTTTCCGTGACCAAAAGCTCTGATCTTTACTAAAACTGTTACTGACTTTCCCTGACCATAAGCTTAATATTCCCTGACTTTCCCTGACCAAAATTAAAATTTTCCCATACCATAAGATTAACCTTAACTGACTTTCCCTTAACAAAATTCAATTTTTCCTGATCAAAATAACAATTTTCCCTGACTAAAATTAAATTTCCTTGACATTTAAATGAACTGTGAAATTTAATGGAATGCAATGACAATTAAATGAAATATTACATTTTTGGATTACATAATGCATTAAATTTTAAATGGCATACAAATTGACTTATTAAATTTCTCTGACTTCCTGTTCTATTTAGAAAATTTCCCTGACTTTCAGTGACCAAATATCTCTTCCCCGACTTTCTAGGCAAATATAAACCCACGGCTTGATTTTTTTACAACTAAATTGTTCATACTGACCTGGAAAGTCAGAGAAAGTCATGGAAAATCAAGGCACTTCTCCAAGTTATTCAGAAAGTCAAGGAAAGTCATGGAGAGTCCAGAAAGAGAAATTAGACAGGGATTTAATGTACCATTTGTATAACATATTAAAGGATAGGCTATATATTCCTAGAAAAAGTATTTTTTTTTCCTGAGTCTAAATTAAATAAAAAACACTCTTCCCCTTTAATTAAATTCCATATACATGTATATACATAATAAATACCAAAATAAAAAGTAAAATAACAGCTAGGTATTGACATGCTCCTTTTTCGTGTAAAATAGCATATAAGTCTAATATATTAAAAAAAAGTATTTAATAAGAAGAAGAAACAATTCCTTAAAATCCGATCATATTTTAAAATTTCCACGAAAATTTTTGTGTAAGGGCCATTGTCAATACCTAGATATTCTCATTCTCTTCAAATAGGAATTTTAATCATATCTGTGGGTCCATTGGTTGCCGAGCAGTGGTACAAACAAACCCCCATGGGCCACTTACACAGTTTTCATTCCCTAACATGCATTGAAAAATGCCCTAGTTTTCAGTAGATAAATCCCAGGTGTGTTTACGAGTGTATGGCACCCCTGTACGAGTTATTTCCACAGGTAATATATTTTATATAATCCATATAATATATATTCGTCAACCACTCCTCAATTAGCAGCACACAAAAGCAGTTTTCAGCTATAATCATAACTAGGTTTAGTATGAACAAGTCCTGGGAGGCCATTGATTGGCTTTTGAAGTACTTGTAGAACACTAGGGAGTTAAGTTGAAGAACATTGATTAAGACGAGAACTCTAAACGTTCCTCGTTTATTAAATCATGCCCATTCCTTTGGGAAGAATAACAGCAAGTCATATCAAGGATTAGGACAAAATAACACAAACATAACACAACACTATTTGTATACCTGACATACTCAAAATGGATAGATATATTATGCCACGTTGTATACATGCCCTTTCCAATAATGTTCAAATTATATTTTATAAACACGCCTATATATATATAAAGGAATACTCGTTTTTGATTTTCCTTAAAGGGGAAGACTACCCTGGAAAATATTCTTTTTCTTCAAGAGTATTCATTAAGGGTGGGTTGGAGCAATGTTAATGGCCAATTGAGAAATTAAAACAGGATTAATTTTGCAACCAATGGTCCAA
>JAQFYV010000344.1:0-12082 GCA_034695065.1 Choneiulus palmatus | reverse complement strand
CTGTATTTAAGGTCATCAGTGAAATGTTGTAAGCGGAAATAGAATATATTTATAATTATATGAGATTTTAGTTTGGTGGCATCTTATCTAACAAGTTGACAGTTGTTATGCATGCAAAACTTTCCCTTATTGGTGATTAATTACGTTCAGATGAATATGCAAATTGGCGGCATGCGGAGTCAAACAATGTAATGTTCAATTGCAACTGATTTTAACTGTTTGACTAATTAGGATTGTATAATTAATATAATATACTAGCTGGTCTATAGCTCAGTTGAAACTTAGAAATTCATGTTCCTTAAATTCTCAGCAAGTTGTTATATAATTCAAAATGTGTAATTTAAATTAAAAAAAAATACTGTATAGGATCAAAAAATGGACCAGAACATATATTTGTATATATATACTTTTGTGGCCTTCAGAAAGTATTTATTTCCAATCCTTAATTGATTTCGAATAGATTTCCAAGAATTTCTTTATATATTGTACAGTATGTTTTGATCTTCAAGAACTTTGATGCCAGGATTTCTCAAAAATCGGGCATTTTTATGCAAATGCGCCCTGTATGCCAGCGTTATAGAAAGTGCATGAACAAGCTTTTAGTAATATTTTTACTTTTTACATCATGGTTGTGCTGCTGTCAAGCACGTTGCAATCCAGAATCGGAGATGGCGTTTACCATCATCCCACCTTAATGTGATACCAAGATTTTACTAGTGCTTGAAAATCAACCATTGTATGTATAAAATCCCAGTCATTGCAAGTATGCAAACATTTTTTTTAAGGGATGTCAATTATATAACATTTAAAGAAATTCAAATATTATGCACTTTGCAATAATTATAAAAAATTGCTTAAAATATTACATTTTGGTTTTGAAATTTGAAATTAAGCCAGCTTTTTATGGGAGGGGGGCGGAATTATGCTCCCACCTATCCTGCATCATAATCACAAATATACCAATATTGAAAAATGAAAGCCTTTGGATTTTGTGATTTAATTTTAAAAAAAAATCGTGTTTGTATTGATAGGGGGGTGGTGGTGGAAGGAGGGCTACAGACAGCCACACAATAATTAGGACTAAGTGATGTTATTGCTTTGCGTAGTCATTACCATTGATGTTGCATATATTCTATATTGTTGTTATTCGTCTTAAGGTTAAATCTCTTAGCACGTTATGGAGTTATTGCATTGCATCAAGATTTTGACGTCAAATCTGTATTTATTGTTTTGTTAAGGCCCCAATCCTCTACCTTCCTACTTGGTATTTGGGTCTTACTCTTTTTGTTAAGTTTTGGAACAAGGTTCATAAGGTTTCCGCATATATATTTGGTCATAATCTTCAAGCAACATGTTTACATTATGCCTTGCAGCTATAAGATTCTCTTTCGACTTCTTCAAAGACATTGTAATATGCGTTGCACTCACTTTTCGTGCACTATAGATTAAATTCTTTGTCCGCATTATAGACCTATATATTTACATGCCAAAGCACAAGATGGCGATGGAAACTCGTTTCATCGAGGCCATCACATAAACATATTTATAATTTTTTTTAAAGTATTTTTCCGACATGCAAATGAAAATTCTTGTCTGGGTTAAGAAAATGTGTTGAAGGTACCAGTATGTGAATTTGAATAGATTCAAAACTTAGCTGTCAGATTTCTATATAACTGAAAGTTAAATAGAGATGTTTTGACAGAATTGGTGGAATTTTGATAAGTTAAGCTTGTAAACAAATCCGATATAGCACAAGCACACATAATCTAATTAAATGTGAATTATGATGAGTAGACTATTCTCACGTTTGTTATTTATCCATAAATACACTCTTTAATTATGCTTTTGGGATGCATTAGTAATGGCAGAAAAACAATTGAGTCACGATTTCAAGCAGTTGAATCGTAAAAGAGAATTATGAACAAAGATGTTTTTTTTTATTTTTCTTGGAAAAATGTAGATTTTCAATAAGTATGCCCCAGTGCCTAAAAGGCTTGACCTGCTAAAATAATTTCTAGTCTATTCTAGTTTCTTACGTGTTTTGAGTAATTTTCGCTGGATTTATTTTGTAACAAGCATGGGATATTAAGTAGGCTTATGTGTAAGAAGGTGTCACCACAGGTGGCATATAAAAATCCTCCTCTATATATATGTGCTTTTAGGGATATGCCCCCTGTTAATTCTATCAATAAATAAGCAATGCTTTGTGAATTATAATTCATCAGTTTGAACTACACTTTCACAGGTCAAACATTTTGAGTGAAATTCTTAATTCTTACCCTCATCTGTGCATCCATTAAAGGCCCCTTTTAATTTCATCTTTGCCAGCTTGATTGAGTAACCCATTAGATTTGAAGTGTTAATTGCGCTAATTTTATTTTAGGAATTTTGGCTATTGTATATAGAATAGTTCTATTGAAGCTACTATCTAAATTTTAAAATCTTCCTGGAAATCATTCATCTTACTTCATTTATTATTAATTTTGTAATTAAGTCGGTCTTAACAAACAGATGCACGAAAGTAATTAAACAAATGATAAATTTGTTGCAATGTTATTAAGTAACTTTTAATCATGGAAGTTTTATTCTATATATAGAACTGAATGAATGGGAAATGAAAATGATTAAAAATTAATGCATTTCATATTAATAATGTTGGTAGCAATTATATGAAAGAGAATTTTCTTAAGCTTTTGAATGCAATATATTTTAATTCTAATGCTATGCAGATATATAGGGTGTACTTACTAGGTAGGTCTATGCTTTTTGCTTACGATTTTATCGTGATTAAATGATTTAAAGGGGAATTCAACCTTAAAATAGTCATTTATAAATGATATAACATATCAAAAATAATCCATATCCAAATTTTGGCAACTATGTTCAGCCTTGTTTGTTTTTTAAAAAATCCGAAAAATACAAAAAAGTGGTATAAAACAACGTTTACACCTCCAGTTGTAGGAACGTGACGTATCATCCAGACGAATACCTCTTCTTTCAATGCCTTTATTGGCCAAGAACAAGGTTTTTGTCTGGATGACACTTCGCGTTCATACTACTGGAGGCATAAAGGGTGTTTTATACCACTTTTTTATATTTCTTTCTGATTTTTTTAAACATAAACTAGATTGAAAATAGTTGCCAAAATTTTAAAATAGACTTTTTGATATGCTTTATCGTTTAGAAATAACTTTTACTGAGGGTTGCCATTGCCTTTCAAGTTATAATTTGATAGTGTTCAGATTGATAGATTGTCCATATTAGGTTGGAAAACTGAATATTTTGATGTAACTATATAGCACTGTCTTTCAAAATGCTTGCATTTTTTACACTTTTACAGTTTTTTGATAAATATCAAATTATTTCAGACAGTGTGATATATATTACTGGGGTGCCTTCTAAAGATGGTAAATTCAGCATAGAATTCAGCTTCGATGTCAGTTTGAAATAAAGAATATATAAAAAGTGTTCAAAATTAAGAGAATTCAATGATTATATTCATCGTTTATTTACGCCCATAAAATATAAAGTAGTTCATTCCCATTGGGAGTTATTGAAAAATATAACATAATAATAAATTTATGACCTTAACTAGAATATTTAAATTACTTTCATAATAAGTGTGCCTTTCTTCTCCCTTTTGCTCTTCATAAATAATGTTTCGCCTTTACGAAGTTATGCTTTATTTGTTGAACGGTATTATTCCTGAAATTCTATTTCATTTTGAGGTGATCTCATTTCTGATATCAAATTCTCCCATCAGGCAAGTCAATAGTTCAATTCGGTATGTCAGACAACATTTTTTTTTTGCAAAATATAAATTAATTTTCATATTTATCCGTATGCCAATATACGTGTGTGTCAGGGGTTGTTTGCAATTGGATATAGACTGCAGAATTTTCTAATATGTTTCTGCTCATGCTCAGTGCATGTTTCGTGAATGTCTATGTCAAAGTATACATTCAGAAGGAAGTAAATTTGTAAATTTATTAGTCTTTATAAAAAAAAACTATAGTTCAGTCTTTTTAGATGCTGATTTTTAGGAATTCACACAAGAAGCAAAATCAAGGAACTACATAAACATTAAAAAATAAATAAATAATAATAGATAAATAAACATAGAAAATGTTTTATAATTTCCATATCTTTATTTGATGACATAACATAATGAGAGGCCTTCCATAAATTATATTTGCTTTTTGGGGGACAAAGAGTTTACACTTTTATTTAGTTAGGGAAGAAGGGTATATATGCACAATTAAACGTTCACAGTAATAATAAAATAGTTGGAGTTCAGTTTTTAAACACTTCGAAAATTATTGACCATGCCACATTTTAAAATTCCAAAGCATCATATGACATTAGCAATTATATTGCTTTTTTTGTAACAAGTATGGTTTATATTCATGTGTTCAAGGACATATGTTATTATTATGTAGAATGTATTTTAAAGGGGAGACCACCCTAAAAAAGGTATTTCTAAACGGTACAACGTATAAAAAGTAATGCATGTCCAATTTTGGTAACTATGTTCAGCCTAGTTAAAAAATAAGAAAGAAACATAAAAATGGTTTTATTAGACAAGTCACAGGTGATGTCAATCGATGACGAAATTCTTCGAAATGCTTCATTTTTCCAAAAAATTGTTCAAAAAGTGTAGAATTTACATTTAAAGATGATATTTAAGCTTGAAAAGACTGGGGAGCATTTTCCTGTGATATGTGGGATTACCTCCTGTATACCAAAGGACATTATATATGCTGTTTGTAGGTTACACAGAATTGAATTGAAGAAGAACGTTGTCATCGATTGCTTCACTTCTCGATATAGGGTGTCTCATAAATCCGTTTTTATATGTCTTTCTTATTTAAAAAAAACTAGACTGAACATAGGTCATGATATGAATATGCATTATTTTTTACACATGCTATCGTTTAGAAATAACATTTTTAAGGTGGTCTTCTGTTTAACTAGGAAATGTTACAAAAGTGGCAAAGTGTGATTTGGGAGGAGGGTGTACCTAAATTGCGACACTTATGTAGCTTAATTGGGTGATGGGGCTGAGATTAACAATTTTAATGCAAGCGTAATTTATGAGCAACCCCTATAGATTATGAGTTTTCGGGATTTTGCCTAATGAAGACAGTAATCTCGTTTATCAGCAAAAAAGTAAAATTAATTGTGCAACATAACGTAACATACGTAGGCCTATTAATGAATTACCCTGGCAATTACTGTAAAATGGACATAATTGATCATTTTGGCTAGAGTACCTTTTTACTACATCCTAATTCTAAAGGGAATGACAATATAGGTTAACTCGCAAGTTTTGGAAATTTTTGCTTTTATTATTTCAGCTACTTACTAGCCACGTGGCACTACACTGGTTATAAAAATAATGTTTCTCAAGTGCTTTTTTATGGGTAGCCCTTCATGTGTAGAAAATGCACGATTGAAGTGCCAATCTTTAAAATCCACAATATTACATATATAAAAAAAATATGATTAAAGCACCATTTATCTAATGACACATTTTCCAACATATTTTCCATAACATCATTTTCTCTTTCGTCTGAAGTTAAACTTTATTATGTAGGTGGCTTTTTTGTTTTCAAGTTTTTATCCAGTTTTTTTTTATTTTTATTTGGCTTTTCTATTTCACCTTTAGAATTAGCGTGGGAAAAGTTCTAGTGTGACACCTTTCAACCCTTTTGAACTCAATTTTGCTTTCTCTATGCCCTTCATTGTTAAGCCTTGTTGCTTCTTTTTGGCTGAAGAGTCTCACGTGCGATGTGCGTGCTTAATTCTAACGCTTTTAACATGTATGTTTTTTTTATGTAAAATCCATCATTCATCCCAGTTAGCCAACCTCCCCCTACTCAACCTTCTTGTACAACCAATTACCAATGTTGTACGCAGGTAACAACATTTCGACATAATAAAAAACAATCAAATTTTAGCCAATAATCGAGCAGCGGGGTCAGCTCTTCTCCACTATATAAAGGAGTTAAAAATGTAGCTTTCTTCACAAAATCATCTTCACTTTCACCGGTTCACTACAACATCTTCTTTTGATTTGGAAGGGGTTAGTATCTGTTGATGATGCCTCTTCTGGTTTTGCCCTGCTTTACTCCAGGAATTTAAGGGCCACTAAATAGTTGCAACTGCATGCTGCTTCGGTTTGCATTTGGTTTTTCAATGTGCTTCAGCTCAGCTTTTGTGGATAACTTTCAACTTCGATGGCTTCATGTGGAATTCGTGTCTCATCACGTTTTTGCTAAATATGGATATTTACTTATACTATAACGTTGTGGAGATGCTCTCTAGAATATCGTGAAACCTTCCTATTCTCAATTTGGGGACAGATTGTCAAAGATAATTCGTCGTGTATCTTTGTAATATGATTTAACTGCTAAATAGCATTAACTTTTATTTAATTCAGTGCTAACTAAAGTTAGTAGCGTTAACTTTTATTTAATTCAGTGCTATTTTTAATTTGTTCTTTTAAATTCTGATAGTGGTAATGGTAATTGCTCAGTAATTTTATAGAGGGATATGTTGCGTTTTTGCAAAGATTATTTTCTAAAGAATAATTGTATAATTATAATTACAAATTATTACTATTATTTTTTTTTTATTCCTTTGGATGCTTATCTGAATGATTGTTATTATTTTTTTTAAAGTCAATCACTTAATTTGGAATAAGGAAGGTTTCTTTGTGTAATTTTTAGTGAGCATCAATGTTTTTTGATTACATTGGATTTACTAAATCTAATATTTGCATGTTTAGATAAACTTAGTATGCCTTAAATTTAAATTTCTCTACTAGCCGATACTAACAGCCAAAGCTATAGTTTTTAGTACATTTTTAATTAAATGTGTTATCTGTTTATAATTTTCAGAAGCACTTTTCAGTCATCATGAGTAAAATCATATTTGTTGGTAGGTTAAAATTTAAAATCATTATAAATTCAAAACTAGTACTTTTTTGCTTTTAAATTCACTTAAGGTTGATAGTTTCTTTCAAATCCATTATATCTGATTTTTCAACCCTCATTCATAAACTTCAAATAGCTTTATAGAAAACAATTTTCATAATTAACATTTTAGAAAAAAAAATAATACTCATCAATCACGGTCTCGTTTTCCACCTATTAGTTACGCATATTATACTGTAAAATATTGACTAGATAATTGAGCAAATTTACATAGTATGAGAATAGATAATTGTAGTAACATTATGTTGTTTGAAGTCCAGCTTATTTTCTAAATGTTTATTTCAGCCATTGTGTGTGCAGTAGCTGCATTTGCTTCTGTGGTGCGTATTTGTTTAATGGAATCTGTATTTTATTTAACATAATTATAAATAATAGATCATGACATACATTTTCAAGGTCAGTCAGTATTGTGGGTTGATCTTAAGCAAAATTGTGGATATGCCATTTATACTAAACTTTCTTTAATTTTTTAAAGACTTTTAAAAGTTTTGGGATTTTTTTAATTTCTTAACCTAAAAATTCATATTTTTTTAATTTCAATTAAAATTTAGCTAAATTCAGTTTTCTCATGTGCTACAAAATCTTCCCACATATCAATATGCTGTGTAAATGGGAAATTTGTTTGCATTAAATTAAGTTTTGCATTTTGGGTGCCAAAATTTCCATCTGTATAGGTGAAAAGACAGGCTCAAACTGCCTACGTATTACCTGATGGAGCCGAATTAGTAATTGGAGCTATCACTGCTGGATTCACATGTGATAATAAAATCTATGGTTACTATGCTGATGTAGCCAATCAATGCAGGTTTGTAGTCATTGTCTTTTAATTTTAAAGGGGTAGGCCATATGTACCCAAGAAAAAAGTTCTTTCTTTCCAAAGTATACATTAAAGAAATGCTTTTCCTAAATTTCAAAAAAAATTAAAATAAAACAAAAAATTAAAATAAATTTGAAATGAAACTGTTGCTGACGTCATTTGTCACTTCAGTCAAACAAAAATGATTCCAATCATTTGATTTTGAATGTGGTGCCTTGCACGAATATTAGGCCCTACTTATTTATTTTTTTCAATTTATTATTAAATAATGAAGCATAACATAGTTGTGAAATTTTGGGAATAGTAGGCCTAATTTCTTAATTTATATTCTGGAAACAATATAGTTTTTTCTAAAGTAGTCCTCCCAATTTAACATTTTTTTCCAAATTCTTAATTCTTACATTGAAAATAAATGTAATTAATTTCTGTATTTTTGTTTCGTAGAATCTTCCACGTTTGCTTGCCAGAAGTGTTAGCTGATGGCCAGACTCAAACCAGAATATTCAGCTTCTTCTGTGGTAATCAAACCGTTTTCGATCAAGCCAATTTGGTTTGTGCAAACTTCGAAGATGCAACACCATGCGAGCAAGCCGAATCGTTTTACAGTGTCAACGAAAATTTCGGCAAGACGGACCGTCCACTATTGCGACAATAGACCCATCAATTCTACCTTTCCATGCATGTTCAGATTTTACTCCATTGTTATTTTATCATATAATGTTGAAGTTTTTTGTACAACGCAAGTGCTGTTATCATGAATACATATTGTATTTAAATTGAACATTAATTGTAGCAAATTGGTTCTTTAATATAGGACATAATACCAAGAACAATTGCTTGAAAATGCTTCGCCAAACAAAAATGCTATCAAATTTTAGAACCAGTGACATTTGGCATATTCACATTATAGAAGCCCTAATATTCTTCATCATGGACGACTTCCTGTTAGGATTTTACCTTACAAAGTCGGCCATGATGAAGGAACTTTCCTGCCTGGCTTGCAGCTTCTCTGGGAAAATGCAGTTATTATGTTCACTGCACTATTTATTCCTGCCCAATAATATTTCTTAAATTTTATACCCTGCTGAGAATATATTTGCACCAAAGCAAATTAAGACAATTCGAATCTTCTCGAATGGCCAGAATTTTTTAAAAAAATAAGACTTAGCATAAAAGTTTGTTTTTGCTTTTTGTATACATATGCCAAAGTTTACTTACATTGGATTGAACAAGTTGAACAATACTCTATACATATATATATATCATCATGGCTTGCACATCGTTGGGTAATTGTCTGGTTATGCTAATGCCATATCTGTACAGTGTATATTATTATGGTTTCATTAAGAGTTTCTATGTTAGAAAATCGAAAAAGTGGACAGTGGTCCCGTATTTTTAATTAATTACACACAATGTACATTTGTTGCCTGTATAGCAAGAAGCTCATAGCATTAAGCTTCTGATTTCATTGCTTAAATGATAATAAACGTAATTGCACTTGAATTTTAGTTGTTTTCTTAATTCAGGGGATATGACAAACCTATAGCGATTAGTCGGTTAACTAAATTAAAAGGGAACACATGCAACCTTCTAAAAAACGTTTTTTTCCCTATATATACTACTTATTTAACATTTGTCAACTATTTTCGAGAGAAGGCAGATAAACGTAAAAATATATATAATGCAAGAGAGGTAATTGGCCCAACACGTGTTGCATTTAGATATCGTGTAGTATTTAAATACAACACGTTTTGGACCAATTACCTGTCGTGAATTATATATTTGTCAACTATATTGTACTAGATTTTGAAAAAAAATTATATATATATATACCAAACTTAAAAGCTGAGAAGTGGAAGCTAAAAAGATGACGTATTAAATTTCCTATGACGGTCACGTGTTACCAATGAATAACAGTCATTGGTGACACGTCATTTATCGAGTTTCGTTGCTCAGAGTTTCAGTTCAATGAATATTTTGATTGGGTTTTTAAACTAGAGAGAACATAGTTGGCAATTTCTGAGTAACTTGTTTCATATGCTCTATCATTTGGAAAAAAACTTTTTTCTGAGAGTTGCATTCCCCTGAAAGTATGCATTTTTAGTCTTATTTGTTATTGCACTTAAATTATTTTGTTTATTATTTATATAGCTGTTATCTGTGAGGAAATAGCTGGTTTTTTATCTACTTTGCAGTGCAATAATGCTTTTTTGAGCTCAATGTTTGTTTACTGCACACTGGGTAGTTTTGATTCAAATTTTATTAATTACAGGGGAAGACTACCGTAAATAATTTTTTTTTCTTCTTTCAATAGTAAAAATTATAATAAATTTGAAAAGATGACTGGATGCTGACCTAATAACCCTTTCATTCGAGCTCTGAATACAGTGTTCTTTGCTCAAATGAACCGGTCATTTCATTTCAAATTTATTTTTAAATTTTGTAGAAAAATAACTATGCATGCATAACTTAGTTGGGAAACTTTGGAAATACTATTTTTTTTTCACTTTACTTTTGTAAGAAAAAATATTTTGTCTAGTGAGGTATTCCCTTTAATTAAAAAAGGCGGGTGGAAATATAGTTTGGTTAAAGATTGTGCACTAGGAATAAAATGGTGGTGTATGAGAATTTATAACAACGTTCTAATGGGTAACACTTTTATTTCGAAAAAGGAAGTACACTTACAATGGGACTGCTATAGTGTGAAGGGATGCTTTCTTCTCTAAACTGTGATTATCTTTGGTCTCGAAAGAAGCATCTTATAATAGCCTGGGCCAATTCATAAGTTTTAATTTGCCCTGTAATTCTACCACAGTTTTTTATAGGCCATATCTTAAATCTAATTTGAACGTCAGAGAACGACATGTTCACTTCAATTCTGTTGTGGAAATCTGTGATAGAACGGATGCTTACTATTGGTTATTTTTCTTGTGCTCTATCTGGCAATGCAATAAACGCCCAAAGAATATTGTCCAAAATCGCAAATTGTAATCGGTTTAGCAATGTTGTTTGAGTCAATGTATAGGTGGGTGCATTTTTCCTTATGTGGAATTAACTCCCTAACAAATATCATTGCATAAATGCTGACTGTAGGGTATTGAGTTGAATTGAATTGAATTCAATTTAGATATCACTTTCCAAATCCATATTCTTGACGTAGGTTTTAGACCTATACTTTATTCAATTGTCATGCGTTATGGCTTTAAACGGGCAAATATAACTTGTCAGTATAGATTTCATGGATAAACTAATGTCTCTGGGAGTGAGAGTTTCATATCTCTAAAGTATATAGTACACATTATTTGTACACCTGATATAAATACTATATGTGAAATTGGTTGCATGGGCAGATTATACCCTGTAGTAATTAGTTTAGAATTAATGACTTATTGCAATGCATTTCTGTTTATAAATATTTGTGTTTTAAATATATTGACAAATTTCAGTGCAATTCATTTATTTGAATACCATATTTACAAGTAACACAATTTTTACAAGGAATACATTTTTTACATTATTTATAGCAACAAAATAGCAGTGCCAGAATTTTGCATTTTTAGGTTCAGCAGTTTACACATTGTAATATTTTGGTCTCCAAAGGAGAGCGGCCATTTCAAACTTGAATAATATTATATTCACATAAGCATTTCCTGTTGGATGCACATTGGTCCAAAATAGTTAAATTTTCTTGCATTTTGATTAACCTTATCCTTTTTATTGCATAAGCAGCGCAGTATTTACAGAAGCAGTATTTGGATTTTAAGATTTTAACCAAGTAGGCTTAATAGTGGTTGAATTTGAGCTTTCCTGTCATCAATTATTTACGTGCAGGTTGCAAGGGACGGTCAGTTCTTCCAAAATTCTCATTGACACTGTAGAAACTCGGGGCCTCTGAGCATGGTGTAGCTGAGTCCAAAGAGGCACAAACGAGATATTGTTGGTCGAAAACTGTTTGGTTTCCGCAGAAAAAGCTGTATAAGATTGGTGCTCCAATGCCTTCTGCATCAACCGTGGGTACACAAATGTGAAAGAGCTTGCAACTGTTGTAAAGAGAAAAGAGTTTCAGTGAATTTTTCTCCAATTTTCTTTTTAGGTATATGCTAATGTAATACTCTAAAGAAATGTTATGCCTCCACAAAGTTAAAGGGGAACGTAACCATCAGAAAAAGTTTTCTAAACTATAGAACATATCAAAAATAGTCCATATCTTAATTTCGGTAACAATGTTCATCATAAGACACATATATAGAAGCATGGAATAAAGCGC
>JAQFYV010000343.1:0-12088 GCA_034695065.1 Choneiulus palmatus | reverse complement strand
TGGGTATATTATCTATGCCATAAAACTATTTTTGAGCAATTTTATCGAATTAGACCCCTCCACCCACAAAAATTCTAGGCTTGGAATCCCCACCCCCCCTTTTAAAAATTCCTGTGTCCGCCACTGATAAAGCATGATTGGAGCATAACACAGCATACCGCCGTTGTTGTACAGTGTGTATTGCTAGACATTTCTGCTGCACGTGCTTTATTTATTTAATATAAACTATTAACTTCTTTTTGCATGCGTGTTATTAGACAATGGAATAATCTTCCTAAAGATAGCTTGAAATTGTTAGAAATTCAGTTTAACGATGATGTATAGAATCTCAGCTGACAGGGAGAATTCTCCTGAAAGTGGGATACCCCCATCCCCCCCCCACCATATGGCATTCATTTACTGACTGTAGGGTACTGATTTGAATTGAATTGAACTAGAAAGAACATTTGCCGAAAGTTGATTAAGTATTTCTATCGATACAGCTCTATCATTTGGGAAAACGTTTTCCCTTATGCTTGCATTCCCCTTTAAAGGCAAAAATTACCCTAGACAATTTTAAGCCCTTCAATATAGTAAAGTAAACAAAATAGTATTCCAAAAATTTCACAACTATATATGTTATGTATTTTATTTATAAAAAAAATTGTTATTTTATAAAAAAAAATTAAATGAAACTGATGAGGACGTCATAAATCAGTTCATTTGAGCAAAGAAAAATCGACTCATTGGTCGAATGTAAGGGCTGTGACGTCAACATCAGCTTTATTTAAAATTTATTTTAATGTTTTTTTTTATAAAATAACTATGCATAACATAGTAGTGAAATTTAGGAATACTTTTTTTTCACTTTACCATTGAAAGAAAAAAAAAGTTTTGTCCAGAGTTGTCTTCACCTTTGAGGAACTTTTGAAACATTAGGTTACATATGTCATCTGCCATTAAAGCGTTATCTGACGTAATGCATAAAACAAGTTAAACGCATACAGTCTGAAAAAGAATATCGGATGTCACTAATGTTGCAAACTTATAGATAATCCAAATTTGCAAATGTATGGTGGTCACTCATGTGGATTAAAAATAGTCAGACATGCAGTTTTTGCACAATACTATGCAATGCACATTTGCAAGTATGCAAAATTTCGCCTATCATATACTCATATACAGTTTACTACAAGTATATTGCATTATTTGTTGTAACGGCCCTATTGATTAACAAAGATCCTTCGTAAAAGCTTTCTTCCTTGTTTATATGTTGGTTTACTGAAGCATTATGTAATTTCTTTAGGAATTCCGTGAATATACATAAATGTTAAGGGAGAAAAGGACATGGAAAAGCTTTCTGCGGCAATCCATGCATGATTTACGAGGCCAATCATCTCTGATCAGCTGAACTTGCCCCCAATATGCTGTCGTTTCCTTAGATTTTTCTTGTATTTTCTTGTTCTATATTCTCCCTTTTGATAGGCTAAAATATCTGTGATCAATTGAATGAAATTCAATGTTTTTCATTGTCTGACAGTCATTCGCATGTTCACAAACTACTAAAATAAAAGTTGACAAAATTAGGTTTATTGCATTATTTATGAGACCAACTGATATCGATTCCCAGTCTATACTATCATAATATTTACAACATTTTTTTCTCTTAATTCCCTGAATCCTCGTAAAAGTTATAAGATCATTTGATGTAATGGAGTGGATATATGAGGTTAGGAAATCAAAGCATGTAATTTGACATCCACTAGAGCCCATGCATATATTGTGACTTGGAATTTTTGAAATGATATTTTATTTGATTACCTCTAACCGAGATATTCTGATCGTATTTATCTCTTGCTTAATATTAAAGTCTGATGGAGCATTGTAAGAAAAGGATAAAATATTTTTAGGAAGCGCATATATAGGTGCTACAAAGATTTTTACAATGGCTTATGTGAAGACTTTCATTTACGTTTGCTCTGGGGATTTTCTTTTCATTGCTTTATAGTATACCATAACCATTTTACAATTAATTTACTCTGTTGTGGTGGTATTTACTATAATAAATAATACATACATATTCACAGTGGTGGATCCAAAAGTTTTTCCGAGGGGGGTGGGGGTGGAGGGAGTCCAAGCGAGACATTGGGGATGGTTCAGTTGTGCACATAGTGTTAGGAATGTCCAGGGGGTGGGGTCCGGACCCCCCTCCCCTGGATCAGCTACTGCATATTTATATATGAATATGTATATTTTTTAAAGTTATTACTGGACTATAATCCATTTTATAGTTCTATGCAAGGGGATCCTATAGCAAGGGCGATTTAAGAGGGTGGTGCAAACTTGTAGGATTACCCCTCTCTTCCCAGATTTAATGTTTTTAGTGTGGAATACCTTCCTTTCATCAGAATAAATTGTGTTAATGCACTACCAATATACATGTAGCTGCATTGCAAGTTGTATTATTATCCCTAACTGGATTAGCACTTAATTTAAGTTTAATAAGAAAATGAGAAAACAGGAAGTTACATTCCATTGGCTGTTTATCAATCAGAGTATAGTAAGCATTTTGATCAAATTATCTGTTGATTTTAAAAATTGTACTTTGTTAATTTAGGTTGAACCCTAGAGCAATTGCCATGTGTAATATTTGGCATTTGTTTTTTCTAGAAAATCTGTTGAGAACAAATCGGGATGCCCCTGTTAGCAACATCAGTTAATATTGGAAATCAAAATAGCATCCCAATTATTAATCTAAAATGAATTTATAAAACTCGATGCTCTTCCTGAGTGCGGTATACAACATCTTGTTTATTGCCAGAAAATGTTATTAATATTGTTCATACATAGTTTTTATTCATTTTGAACACAAATTAAATTTGAAGAAAAAAAAAAATAATTTTACTATTTTATGATATAATTTCAACTGTAAATATATATGAATCCAGACAAGAATTACAATAACAAATATAGCTATAGGGCTACACAAAAATTGATCAAATTGGAAAGATATGTTTTGAGTATTTAAAGTGTGTTCTGTGTTGAAGTCTGCAATATAGATATTTCTGAACATGCATTAAAGAATAACATTCCTGCTCATATAACATGCAAATAACATTATTTGCTCATATAGGCTACTTGTTGTTCATAAGCATATTCTAAACTTGATCTCTCATAAATATAAAGATATGATGATTCAATACAAGATATCTGCATTTTTATTTATTTTGAAAAATGGTGCTGTATAAATCTGTTAAAAAAAAAACGTTTGTCAAGCTGTGTCAAAAATACAGGGTGGGCCTGCAAGGTTTTATCGTTTAAATTCTGATGTTAAACAAGATACTGAAACTTAGCCACGATGGCTTTGATAAAATTGCCCTCTTTTTTTTCGCAGCCTAAATATGATTAATACAGTATTACATATCTATTTTTGAACTGCAATAAATAATACACTTCAAAGTTTTAAGATGTAATTTTCTTGGTGTACTCGTCCTTTTATGTAATGGTTTAGGGCAAAAAAGGCACTTCGTTCAGCCCTTCTAATCTGAAGTTGAATCTTCTTCTATCACCAACTATCATTGGATTTCTGAAATATAATGAATTCACGGTAACATAATGGATCCCATTATTTTTACGGATGAAAGGTTCGGGATTGTGTATAGCATGAAATACTGCAAAGGATCATTGTACTATAGAAGCTTCTGGATGAAAATTCATGGACTTTTAGGAAAGCAGATACAGCCTTGGTTTTTAGATGATATATTGTTATTCAGTTTGTGATTGCTTTTTTTTTGTTTAAAACTATCTTGCCAAGCAATAAATTAATGCATGGATCTAAAACACTCGACTACACACAACAGATTTGCCCAGTTTTAAGTTAAAACCAGAAAATCTTGAGAAAAGATGCACAGGAAATGTACAATAAATTTTTGGAACAGCAAATTTGTCACAATTTTACAGTGCAATTGTTTTTCCTTTTTTAAATTTTATGAAAATGCTGCTTGTTAATTATAAATTAAAGTAGTGGTAAGCATGAATGTGACCAGGCAAAGGTTACACTTTATCTTAGGTTCAAATTTAGGCAATTGGAATGCTTCAGCTTATATAGAGTTGCTAGATTTGAAAAGGGCAATTACAATAGAACTGCTAGTGTGACAATGATTCTTCCTTCGTGAAATTAGGATTCCCTGTGGTCTCTAAGGGAGGATTTGAGCCTGGGTCTATTTGACAGGTTTAATTTGCCTTGTAATTCTAATTAAGTTCCTGATATTTTCATAACTAACTTGAATGCCAGAGGACGACACGTTAACTCCCTGCAATTCTCTTAAGGAAATCCTAGGTAGAACAAATGCTTACTATGGGAATGCTTACTTGGAACAATCTTCCTAAAATTTTTTCAAAGTGTGCATTCAGTTTTGCAATGGTGTGAAATTTTCAAAAGATGTGGAAACATTCGCCTGATTGTGGGATTACCCCCTTACTAAATGACATTATACTGATTGTAGGGTACTGTATTGAATTAAATTGAATAGGTAATCCTATGCACGTGTGAAATGGCCCTCTGATTAGTGTTTTTAGCAAAACGTTGTAGATACCAATCCGCCATAGCCACACAGATAGTCCCTGTGCACTGATGTATTAAAAATTGTGACCTCCACATTGGCATAAAAATTTATTGGAAATTTTATCAAAAGGTTTACATTGACTTAAAGGGGAAGTCAGCCCTAGTGACAAGTTATTTTTAAATGGAAGCCATGGAAAAGTTATACATAGAAATGAAATTCTAGCTTAATATAAACTCACTATTAATTTACAAAAAATAATGAAAAACAAACTTTAATGTAAAACAAATTTTACCTGAACGCAGCCATTTTCTAAGCGGCCATCTTAGGAATTTTATAGCTATTTGCAGTGTATACAGCTGAGCGTTATATTATTTTTAATACAGTGCAAATGAGTCATTGTATTGTACAATCATATTTAAACTAAACCTCTGCTAAAACTATCAATAATGCATCATTTATTCAGGTAATTTATGTACATATGAGAAAATGAAAAGTTTGAGCATGAATTTTTAAATGAATTATCAAATTTTCAAAGTGAATATTTCGTAAAATGGTCATTCATTGGATCAGTCATTTACCCAACAATGTGGCCAGAACTTGAAGAAAATATAGTGGTCATGTATATACATTGATCAATTTTGGCATCTGACTAAAGTGCAGAATTGCAAAATATCAGAAGCATTATAATTATCAGTGCATGTTAAAGACGTATATTACAATTCTACACTTTAGTCAGATGCCTAAATTGATGAATGTATATATTTGACTACTCTTTTTACTTCAAGTTCTGCAGCCGCATTGTTTTCAGTTGCAATTAATTCATTGCAGAAATATTGTGAATAACAAAATAATTCTTTATTTGAGTGTGTTTAAACTGTTTGAAATGGGCAATATTTCTGCAATGAAGTAAATGCAACTGAAAACAATGTGATCAGAACTTGAAGAAAATCATGTGGTCACATACAGTATGTATACATTCATCAATTTGGGCATCTGACTAAAATGCAAAATTGCAAAATAGAAGAAGCATTATCAGTGCATGCTAAATACTTATATTGCAATTCTGCATTTTAGTCAGATGCACCTTTAACTATGCTTATTGTTCTCTCTCGTGCAAGCCTTTGTGCCACTCTTTTCGATGGTTGCTCCTTCCAATCGATAAGGCAGCAGAGTCGCTAGATGGCAACTCTGGCGTTCTCTTTGTCGATTTGCTTCCTTCCAGTCCTTTTCTGTTTGTTTTTGGATGGGCATCCAATAAGTTCAAATCAGCAGCTTAGATGCAGACAATGCTGTGATGTGCTCCATGCCCGGTTCATGGGATTGCTTTTGTGGCACGTTGGATACGTAGTAGTGGTTTTCATGCACCTATATTCCGCTTCCCTTTTGGAACTACTGCCCTCATCCTTCTGCTGCAAGGTGAAAACGGATAGTCTCGCAGAGGATTACAGATGCCCATTCTCTATTTACAAAAGAGGTAAATGAAAAAAAATATATGTTATATTGTGTAAGCTAGGTGCAAGCGCCTAGCCTCGAGACCTATAATGACTATTGGGGTTTTCAACCAGGTATTCCAGCTTTATTCACCCATTATTTGACCATCTTTTTTCCTCTGTTCGGCATTTTGTGGCTTGGTGGTTTAGCTAAAGCACATCATTTGTAAACCTGCAGGTTCCATGATGACTTCTGAAGGGGTTTGAAAGAATGGGTGTTATTTTAAGCACCAGCTTATAAAATGTGAACCCATTGAAGGTCGGCGCCTGTGCTTATTCCCTATTAGGTTGCCACGTGTACAAATCAATATCATCGCTTGATTGGACTAGGGCGTAAAAGAGCAAATGCGATACGGAAAGTGAGAAACCGAATCTTCCATTTTCAACGATTTCATCCATTTCCTTGTCTATCACATTGCCGACTATTTGGCATTTTCAAAAATTAGTATACCCCCGTATATATAGACAAAGTTTGCATTATTAGAACCCAACACATGTGCTTGAGTTTCAATTTCTCTTTAAAATTAGCTATACAGAAATGTAATTCGCAATCGATATGTATATATATGTGTATAGTAAGCCCTTTGCACAGTGTGGTTCAAGGCAAATTTATACCTCATAGGCATAAATTGGCTTGCCATGCATGTGTGAGTGTGTAGGTGCTATTTTTCCCCATGTATATTATTCATAAGCATTTCATTGTGACGTAAATGATATATAGTCAGAGACCTTCAGATATTACCATAACTTAACTCTATAAATGTCGGCTTAAATTACTTAAATTTATCCTATATTTTTAAACGGGGTTTCCTTGTATGTTTTTAGAAATTGTGGACGATATTATTGCAATTAAAGTTAGATATGGAATTGGCTATGATATTCCGATATCATGCATGCCTTTGGTATACGTCAAGTTTCATATATTATTGAGTAGGCCTATTGTACCATGGGACACTTCCTGTGGCCATTGTCGGCCACAGTACAAATGTATTTTGGTTAATTAAAATTTAGCTTTTCCCATAGGCAGGTTATATACTCCTGGAACTTTAAAAGAAATTTAAACTTTGTGCTATATCCCCTGTATATAGCCATTATTTTATAGTATTTTTGATTATCAGTATATGCTATGCATTATAAAATTCGATTTATTGAATACTACTTATAAAATTTTTAATAAGGATTTAATGGCATACAAATAAAAATTGGGGTAGATTTTTCCCTTTAAGAAAGTTGAAATCAGCAACTGAGAAAGGGACCTATGCCTAATCAGAAAAGGCTATGCACTAGCTGTATATATCATTGTAGGTTAATCATTAACTTTATAATTTTTTTTACCAATTTTTGGGATGGGTCAAATAAGGATAGTTATCCTGAGAGTAAGATTACCCCCCTACCAGATGGCATTTAATTATTTACTGTAGGGTAATAAGTTGAATTGAATTGAAATTTAACTTTATTTAATGTGGGTGGGTGTGAGGGGGGAGGGGCGGTTTGTTAATGTATGATCTCATAAATGTTATATTAAACTCATGCATGTATACACGTATTTGCAAAAAAAAAATTATCCTAAAACATATTCCTAAATATAATAATATGTTTAAGGATAATTTTTTTTTTTTTTGAAAAATGCATGTACATGAGTAATGTACATGTTCATGAAAAATTTCATATAAAATTCCCATTTTGCTTTTCATGTGTAAAACAAAACATTGGAATATGATGCATGTGCTTATGCCCATATTTATATATTAAATAGGGCCTATAATTTGCCTATTAAAAATGAACCATCCAGCCATCCATGAAACTCAGATTTCAAGATTTTGCTTATATACATTTACATTGTTTATAAACTGGTGGAATTTATTCTCTCAATTCATTACGCCAAGCTATATGCAAATGCTATTAATTAATCAGATGAAACTGAAAAATGAAAATTACATGTATAGCCAACATTACATATACCTATGCGATGATAATAAATGAATAAGAATAATTGTAAAAGAACAAGTTTATACACTTCCCTGCCTGCGTATATATAGGCCTACTATACATTGTATAGAATTTTTCGTGTGGTTTTCCAGTGGTTCACAACAAAGGGGAACTGGATAAAGCATTGTTACCATAGTTACAAAACATACCAGGAATACAGTTAATCTGTAAGCTTTCGTGAACGCCCCAACTTCAGCACTAAAAATATTATAGACTTTCGTATAGGAACCATTGGGGATGATATATTGGACTATAGCAGTCTGCAAGCCTGTAAAATTATTATTAAGGAAGATTTAACTGCATCAAGAAACGTAATTGTGCGCTTTAAGAAATTTAGTTGATTTTTATTCCTTTATGCACCCTTCTCGTGCATTTCTAAATACAGTTTATGCCTGTATTATTTAAATTATGCCTGTATTGAATTGCTGTTTGTTACTCCCTTAATTGCACAAATAATGTTAACCCATTCGGTTTTGCCGGGTGCACGCTTGCAATTACACCCAATTACCAGCGTTTTTATTAATGAAGGCTTAACAATAAGGGCCGAGGAATAGAGGGAAGGCAAAAGGGATAAAATTATAGCCGTACGTGATTAATTGAGCAAAAATGCAGTTTCGAGCCTAGATGCCTACATGCTAATTATATATTCCATTAATTAATTAAATGTCTGACCATTGACATATAAGCGCGTATATATGAGCAATGGAAGTGTGTGTGTGGTTGGAGATAACGCTGACGACACATATGACTAATGCCAGAAAATGCAGCAATGGAACATCCCAAAGCAATAAATATGAAAAGATGAGCCAGTGTGATTTTTTTTTGTCATTTTGCGCATTATAGTGTTTAACTTTTTTTTTTTATTCCCGAGCCGTGATTGCATTGTTCTATATGGGGCTTGGAATTGATGCAGATTGCTAAACCGAGGTTCATTGTACTTATAACCTTATGCTTTGGTTATTTTTTTTAGTTTGAAATGTTTAACTAATCTATGGACAAATATATTACCATGCATACATGTCTCATTGAGGTCCTGTGCACGTTTGATGAAATATTGGAGGTGAACAAAAACTGTTTTTGCAATATGGAAATTCCTCCATGGCTTAGCAAGATTGTCATAGATCTGCTGTGCATGTGCATTTGTTTCCATTTATAAAATTGGTACTTTGTGCTGTCTTATACACTATATAGTACAGTTAAAGGGGACGATAATCGTAGAAAAGAAGTATTTATCTATCAAGAGTATAGGCCTATACGTTTAAAAATACTAATCCAAAAATTGAATACCAAAAATGCATGTTTTGCATTATAGTTATTTTATAGTTATAGCTGTTAGTTATATACAGCATTCCAACGAAATGGTGGGCACATAGCCATAGATAACTTATAGTTATTTTATAAATAACTAATTAATGTAGGCAAATTTGACGATTTTATCAAAATGGCACGCAAAAGTTAGACAAACGGTAAACTGCAGATCCCTGTCTAGAATTCAAAATTAAAAGTTATTGAATATGCTATTAAAATGAATCAAACTTGCATAATGGGTTTTGTTGCTAAAACATAATTTTGTTTTAAGTTTTTAAAATTGTGTTTTATGCGCCCTTGTGGCAAAGTTCATTATGTTATTGGACAAAAGTCATTCCATTAATACTATTCAAAGTCAGGCAGCAAGGTTTTTCTTATTTAAAGGGAAAGTCCACACTAGAAAAAGAGTGTTTTTCTTTCAAGGGTATACCCTAAGAAAATACTATTCCCAAAATTTCACAATTATGTCATGCTTAGTTATTTAATAATAAATTAAAGAAAATTCAATTAATGGCGGAAATACCATTGACATGTAAAAGAAGCCAAATAAGCCAAATTTTGCAGTGTACGTGCAAATCCGTAAAATCTAAATGTAACTTGCACGTGCAATGTACTAAATTTTGGAACTAAATCACGTGAGTAGATTCAAAACGTGTGGCACTGTACGTGCAAGTTACATTTGAGATTCTTGGATTTGCACGTGCACTGCAAAATGTGGCTTCTTTTACATGTCAATGGTATTTACGCCATTAATTGATTTTTCTTTAATTTATTATTAAATAACTAAGCATAACATAGTTGTGAAATTTTGGTAATGGTATTTTCTTATTGTTTACTCTTGAAATAAAAATACTTTCTTCTAGGGTGGTCTTCCCCTTTAAAGGGGGAATGCCACTTTAAAAAAGAGTGAGTGTCAATCGATAGGTGATATAAAAGTGCTTAGACAAACAAACTATGT
This sequence comes from Choneiulus palmatus, assembly GCA_034695065.1. NCBI lineage: Eukaryota > Metazoa > Arthropoda > Diplopoda > Julida > Blaniulidae > Choneiulus > Choneiulus palmatus. The sequence goes on along the minus strand of JAQFYV010000343.1, from coordinate 1,799 downwards.
TAATTAGCTTAGACATACACCCCGTACCATACAAATATTGAGAGTACAGTGACAAACACATCACAACCCACCCTGCAAAAAAATTATCGCAAAAATTTCGAAATTTCTGCAGTTTTTTTGCATTCTAGAAGTGCAAAAAAATTCGCAAGTTTATGAAACAAAACCTGTACAATACTTGCAGAAAAATCTGTAAAAAAACTGCAGTTTTTCTGCAAGGAAACCGGTTTGCAGAAAATATGCAGTTTTTTTGTAGTATAGCTATGCAATAAAACAAATTTTTCTGCAAACAAAATTTTCAGACAATAACAAATACTGCAGAAGATTTCGAAATTTCTGGAGTAATTTTGCAGTCAAAAAGTGCAACAAAATTCGCAAGTTTGTGAAGCAAAACCTGTACAATACTTGAAGAAAAACTGTAAAAACAAACTTCAGTTTTTCTGCAAGGAAACCGGTTTGAAGAAATTATGCAGGTTTTTTTGTAGTATAGCTGTGCAAGAAAACTGATTTTTCTGCAAACCGGTTTACTTACAAAAAAACTGCAGTTATCTTTTTTACAGTTTTTCTGCAAGTTTTGTACAGGTCTTGTTTCGTAAACTTGCGAATATTTTTCACTTCTTGACTGCAAAAAAACTGCAGAAATTTCGAAATTTTTGCAGTATTTTTTTACTGGAGGCATTGTTTTAAATGAAAGTGCTCAGGTGTAATCTATGGATTTTTTATTTTACAGGTGGAATAAGAGAGCACATTTTGAATATGTGTGCAACACTAGCAGCTGTCACCACTTTTTGGAAGTACCTTTGGATGGATTCATCCTTCAATAAAATCCCGCATCAGAAAAATAAAGATCCCGGATGCAGGCGTGATGTAGACAGGCTAAGTCAATATTTTCAGAAGAATTTTGACACAGATACAGTTGTGAAGCTATTGAGAGGAATTGCATACATAATGTGGGCTCACAAACGTTACCCTTTGATGTTTAATAATTTAGAATTAGGACTCAATGACAATATTCACACTTGGGAAGCCTTTGTTTTGCATAATTTAATATATTGAATTTGGAAATTTTGAGAATTGTAGTATAGCCTACACCGTTATTCAAGTAGATCAATAATTGCATATGTAGTAGAGTAGGATTCACCTTAAAATACTGAGGTTTTTGAATTCACTCTAGCGAGAAATCACCAAACTAACATACAGTGTTTCCATCCCAGCAAAAAAAAACCGCAAAAATTTCGAAACTTTTTGCAGTCAAGAGGTGCAAAAAATTCACAAGTTTATGAAAATAGATCTGCAACAATATTTGCAGAAAAACTGTAAAAAAACAGCAGTTTTCACCACCCTTATGAAAAAGTTTGTGCAGAACTGTGCATAAAATATTGTGCAAAATTGTGCATAATTTTTGAACTTTTTGTGCACAAACGTGTCCAAAAAGGGGCCAAAATCATGCATAAATATTTGTGCATAATCGCATTATGCACACCACATTGTGCATAAAATATTATGCACAACACATTGTGCATAAAATATTATGCATAAAAAATTATGCACAACTATCTGAACAATTAGAAAACTAATTTTCTTTAATTCCTATGTTGATTTGTTACCATTTATAATACTGCACACACTACTTTAAATTGCCTGATCTATCCTAGCATAGCCTATCATAATCTAATCTAACTCTTTAAGTCCTTCTATATATGCTATGTATTAGGCTTCAAAACGTTTATATGCCCATAGTAATAGCTTGAGAATCTAACTATGGGAACGGAAAATAAAAACACCTTGTAATTAAAATGAGG
>JAQFYV010000342.1:0-12099 GCA_034695065.1 Choneiulus palmatus | reverse complement strand
TGACCAGTAGTTTGACAGCATTTACCACCATGTGCTTTTCGATTTGTAAAAACATGGCGAGAGGTAGAGGCCGCAAGTCCAGTCGTGGTTCTAAACGCAAAAGGCCATCAAAGTTTGCCAATAATCTTTCTAAAAAACACAAAAATCATGTGAGGGAATTCGGTGAAATGCATCCAGCTGAATGTTCACAATCGGAACATACCAAATATAAGAAAATATACGATGAAACGCGCCTTCCTAAACGACCCTTGTCTGATGATGAACATTTATCTTCCGAAAATTACGATTCGGTGGTTGAAGTAAATCCTCTAACACAACTTCTGTCTACTTTTACGAATAAAAGTAATGATGGGAATGTAAGCCCTCCCGGATCAGATGATGATACGAAAACTGATGAATCTAGCAACGAAGAAAATTCCTCTGAAAAGGAACTTCTTACGGCAGATATACTTCCTGCTGGTAGCGAAACAGACGATGAACTGTCCGAACCAGGAAATACGGAACAACAGGTGCTATAAACTAATTATATATGCTAATTTAATGGGTTCAAAGTTCAAAGTTCGGCACTGGTTTGACCTAAGGCATGTACGCACAACCATCCAATTTCAATTGATCCGTCGGGACGTAGCCTTATTTGGGCGGGTAGGAGACGAATTCTCCGATTTCAGAATCAAAGCTATGACAGAAAACATTCAAGAGGAAACTACTGACTTGGCTGACAAATTAAATAGTAAAACATGCTTTGACAAATCTAGAAAAAAAGAAATTAACCAAATTAGTGATGGTAGTTCCCCTGTATATTTAACTATATGATGTGTCGACTTTGTGAAGGACGGGGGGGGGGGGGGTTACCCTCCCCCAGTTCAAGCTTGTAGATATGTTTGATAGTACCTAGTATAAAACAAACGGAAATGTCAATATTTTTCAGGAAAATGAGGAAATGCAGTTACAACCAGACGATCCATTCCGACAGCACTTTGAGAATATATTACCAGAAGCTGTTGTAGATTCTTTAAATAAAAAAGAAAGCTGGACTACAAAATCATCAATGCTCCCAGCTATTGGAAACGTTCTGCACACATATCCAACCACACTCGCGAATTGCCTTTCTGTTACCAAAATCACGTCAGACTTAGAGAAGTTATGGATCAAGCCCACCCTTCATACTGGTTGGAAGCAAATTACAGAAGATGTTCCATTTACTGCACTGCAGAAGGACATATACCCCATAATTTCTCATTACAAGGACTTGTTGTTTTGCGCTAGGAATGCTTCCAACGGAGAATCCATTCGTAGCCTGTACTGTCTGCATGTGCTAAATCACATACTGAAAACACGCAATAAAATTGTTCATCACAATTCAAACTTGGGCAAGCACGACGATGTTTTGGAAGAATTCCGTGATCAAGGGCTAACACGACCCAAGGTACTCATCTTGGTTCCGTTCCGGGAATCCGCCCTGAGGATCGTCAAGAATTTCATTTCAATTCTGCTTCCCGGCGACAAGGCCAATGTGGTGAACAAAAAACGCTTCCTCGACGAATTTGGCAGCAAAGATTCGAGAAAAACTGAATTCCGCTATAATCCAAAGCCTCCGGATCACGAAACCACGTTTGCCGGGAACACGGACGATAGCTTTCGTATCGGAGTTGCCGTCACCAAAAAGTCGCTCCGTCTCTACGCAGATTTCTACTCTTCCGATATCATCGTGGCGTCGCCTCTCGGTCTTCGGATACTGGTCGGAGCCGAGGGAGAAAAGAACCGAGAATACGATTTTCTGTCCTCGATTGAAGTCTTGATCATAGATCAGGCGGAAGTGATGCTGATGCAGAATTGGGAACATCTTTTGCATTCCTTGGCACATTTTCATTTGCAACCGAAGGAGTCTCACGGAGTGGATTTTTCGCGGGTTCGGCTGTGGACTTTGAACGGATGGGCCAAATTCTATAGGCAAACGTTGTGCTTCACTTCTATCGTTTGCCCAGAATTTAATTCTCTATTCAACCGAACGTGCTGCAATTTTGAGGGGATCTTCCGGACGCAGAATCCCATTGTTGGTGGATCTATTCAGCAGGTGGCCGCTAAACTGCCCCAGGTTTTCCAACGGTTTCAGGTTAGTACATTTTAATTTTGGAAACAGATCTGGTGCCTATTTCTAAAAAAAAGAGGCAAAGTTGGAGTTATCTGAGGGATTAAAGGGGGACGATATCCTCAGAAAAAGTTTTTTTCTAAACGATAGGGCATATAAAACAGTACATAACCTAGTTTAGGCAAATATGTTCATCCTTGTCGCAAATGAAGCAAAAAATTTTATTTGCAGGTCTCAAGTTTGCAAGCTGATCCAGAAATGCGATTTCAGTACTTTGTCTCCAAAATTCTCCCCCAATTTAAGGAGGCTGTGATGAAACGAACCCTTATTTTCGTTCCATCTTACTTTGACTTTGTTCGCCTGCGTAACTATTTCCGCAAAGAAGAACTCAGTTTCGTCCAGATCTGCGAGTACACAGAAGACGGGAAGGTGGCCCAAGCGAGAACTCGCTTTTACGAGAGACAGCGTAAATTCCTCCTCTACACTGAGCGAGCACATTTTTACAAGCGTTATCGAGTCAAGGGAATCCAGCATATCATCTTTTATCAACTTCCAATATTCCCCCATTTTTACAGCGAAATCTGCAATTTTCCTCAGTTGTTTCCAGGCAAGACGAAATCTTCCAGTCACCAAATTAATAATCTTACTTGCACAGTCATCTTTTCCCAGTACGACATCCATCGATTGGCAGCCATTGTTGGGACGGATTCGGCGGCACAAATGCTTTCCTCCCAGAAAGATGTTCACTTGTTTATTACAGGTGATTCCTGAGTTTCCTTAACTCTGTAATATTCAGTAATTTGATGATGTAAAGAGGATTTAACTAGGCCTAATAAATTTTACTTGTGATTATGAAAAATGTATGCAGATTTTTATCTTTTGTTGCAGCACCTTCCTATGGGTTTAGTTTTCTTATTTGCTGAATAGAATAAGATAAAAAAAAGATTCAGGAGTGGCCCGAAACGGGCAAGAGCCAAGAACTAACACAACAATTCAATGATAACAAAAAATTTACTGTGAATGATCTCGATGATGTAGAAAACAAACGATAGAAAGGAAACAGGAAATGAATGGACTTTTAAAATGACCTGTGAAAAAACTGAGTTAATTATCTGTACCATACCAAGTTTTCTTTTTTTTATTTTATGCATTCATCAGTATATTCTTGTTTTTCTAAACTGAGTTTGCCTACCTTGCATCTCAGAGAGAGGAAAATGGTGCAATTCACTTTTTTTTCTACTCGTCTAATTCATTCCATAATAATCTTGTTTAATCCTTTTTGAATTGGAAAAATTCCATATATACATGCATCTAACAGTCTTCTATGTAGGATTTTCATATCTTGCGGTCACTCGTCCATCTATGCCTGCTTTTTCGGTGAAATAAAGCTACAAAGCGATGTGCAGCAACTGCAGTAGAAAATAAAAAATAAAATAAGGGAGCGTTCAATAATTATGTAACACTTTTTTCACTTTTATACTCTCAAAAAATGTGGTCCTCTTTCTCCTTTTGTTATGTAGGCCTAGTGCAGAAATATTTTTTTCAGGCATTCTCTGCAATCTCGTGGTAAGGTTAAGACAAGTAAGCCTAAAATGTATCCTAAATGTATAGGATGACATAAAAATGTAAACTTAAGATTGCTTATAATGGTGTTCAGATCTTACACCTCACCAAGGTATTTTTTCCCCACTTCACTGGCTACTAGACGTTTCATCCCATCCATTGGGAATCATCAGTGGCCTTGTGAATGTGCAAATGGGTGCATACTGCATGTAAAGCCATGTGAAGCAACTGGCTTCTTCGCAACTGCAACTGATATTTGGTCTTAGTGTAGGTATAAAACTTAATTTTCATTAATTTGATTAAGTACCAAATTATGTACATCTTGTGCCATCGTACAAAACACACAAGATTAAACTAGACTAATGATAATCTGACGAGTGTAAATTTTGTCTAGCTATGAATATTCTAAAAAAAATACTATTCTTTTGTCTTCTGGTTAGAAAATGGTGATGTAAAAGTATCTCTATGGGCGACTAACACATTGCTGAAACCCCTCCTTAAGACAATTTTAGCATGCAAGAGTAGAAAATTATAAATTTGGCCGAGTAAAATATACTTATATGTTATGTAACAAGGTGCTTAAACTCCTGTCCCCTAGATCTGCGTTACATTATATATTTGAACGCTCCCTAACAGAAAAAAAAAAGTATCAACAGAGAATTTGTAAAAGTTTTCGCTCTTAAAATGCAGGATAATTGCGCAACTATTAGCCAAATAAAATTAGGAATTGATTTTATGTGGCTTCCAAAAATTACAACATTTCTGCATACCTTCTAAAATGAAGGGATTAATGCCCTTGATCTAAATTGCACCCTTACCTCTCTCTACGTAATGCACTAAATTCCTCTCTTATCAAGGAATAAACATTTCCAATATTTCATTTCATTTTTTTTAAATAGAAATTGGGGGTAATGGGGTGGGACTTCGAAACGTTTACATCCGGCACAGCGGAATGAGATATGAGAGAGGAGGGATAAACGTTTTAGAATAACACAAAAGCTGCCAATCTGGCAGAACAATTAGCATTTAGGACACCATAAAGATGCTGGACAGTCATTAAGACGCGGTCGAAGATGATGCCGACGTTATTGGAGGCGTCTGTAGCATGGCCATTAAAGAGGCTGCTGTTTTGGACAACAGTTCAATTAAATCGGGTCTGACCAGTTCTATCTGTTGGGAGCGACCGGCACTGTCCGAAGATGCACTCTCCTTAGGCGTTTGCTGGGTGAAATTGGACGACGATGGCAAAGATCCATCATTCGATTCCGGTTTGTCAGTTTTAAGTCGTTTTGTTGGAAGATTATCTTCCGCAGCAGGCGCTGCATCCACTGATTGCTGTTGTGTAGATGACTCTGCCTCCGACTGAAGTGGCGGCACTGCCGCACCTTTTGCAGCGTCAGTCTTTTTGTCATCGGATGAAGCAGTAGATGCCACTGAAACAGCTGCCTTCCTTGCGTCGCAACATTTCTGCATTATTTTATCCAAATAAGAAATGAGAGTGCTCCGTTGCAGCAGAGGACAGTCGACTAAGCATAGAAGTTTGAGTGCGAGTAAATCCTAGGAATAAAGAAAGACGCACATTAAGGGTCGTCCATAAATCTGCAAACTTCTTGAGGCGGGATACATTCACAAGTAATTGTTGGCAATGCTACTAGACTAACAAAAAAAAACCTAATTCCATCAACAATCATAATAACATTTTTAACTAGGTGAAGTCACCAGTCAAGACACGTGTGCCAATGGTATTTTGGCTATCATATGGAAAAGGCCCGCATGCCCACAAATTAATAGTCACAATAATAATATATTAATGACAGCATATGTTTAATTAAAAAGAAAATGTAATTTTTTATTGCAAAAGTAAGGGGGAAGAAAATTCATTAAACGTCTTGTCCCGAAAACGTAATTTATGGACAACCCCTCAGCAGAAAAGCTGAGAGCATACACGTTTTTCCCTAAAAAACTTTGAAAATAGAAAAGCTTGTGGAGTCTTACACCGTTCATAGTTGCAGCCTCATTTTCCAATTCTGCCGCTTGGCGCGTGGATGCCTCCAGCGACTCCACGATGCAATTGACTAAACCATGCGCCCTCTCTCCCATAAAATGGCTAGCAATCTAATGAAAACCAAAAATGCATTTACAATATTAATGAAAAAACTGTGATTCAAAGAACAAATGTAAAACTTACTTTGGGCATATAGAGACGCATGAACTGGAACACGACCGGTATGACCAAGGAACGACGTTCCAAAGCAAGGACCCGATCCACGTAATCGACGAAGAAAAAGGAAGAACAGAGCATGTCCATGTATTTCTTATCGACATGCTAAAGAAACATGTTAATTGTAAATAAATTTGAATAATGCTTAAAATACAATTAGCAGGGTTCCCACCCCAAAATGAATAAAAATACAAAATTTTCGGACATTAAACACCTGAAACGATTTTTGGTTGGTTTTGCAATTTTTTGACACTCTTAACTTGAAAATAAAATGAAGGCATTCGCTTGTACAGATTAATTTAAAATGGAAAAACACCCTAAAAATATTTTTATTTCAAGAGTAATCATTTAAAAATTACTATTCTAAAATTTCACAACTACGTTATGTGTATTTATTTAACAATAAATTTAAGAAAAAATAATTCATGGATGAAATACCATTAAAGTGTTAACGAGGTCAAATGGCCACATTTTGCAATGGACGTGCAAATCAAGGGTACCAAATGTAATGCACATGCAATGCACCACATTTTGGTGCAAATCACACGAGTAGAACCATTTTTGCACAAATTACAGAAATTTTAGGAATAGTATTTTTGTAGAGAATATTCTTGAAAGAAAAACTGTTTTTTCTAAGATGGACTTCCCCTTTAAAAATGTGGTAGCATATACTTTTATGCCAATTTTATAAAATTTAGAACTAGTTTCTTTTTACAGCAATTTTAGGAGATACAGAAAAAAAATATGCAAGATTTAATAAATTTTTGGATTTGTCGGAGCCCTGGATTAGAAAATGCATCTTACTTTGACGTCGTGAACATCTATCCACAGTTTGGGAAAATATATTAGATGCAATGGAATTCCCTCGGTTCCAACGGCGGCCGAAAGATTGACAAGCGATTCAGACATGAGATCGTGATTGACGGCCAAACGGCACATCATGTCTAGCAGACCATGGTAGGACGAAAAATAATCATGCAACGCCTGATCATACTCTGGATCGTGACCCTATCATTGAGTTAAATAATTTTCAGAATATGGTTAATGAGAAAAGAAATGATCGGGAATATATTATAATTATAAACCTTTGATATCTACAACTGATTCGGATGAAGAGTCATTTGAAGAAAAGGGTTCGGGGGCCGTGTTGCCGCTTTAGACTCCATCAGTTTTTGACCTCTTCGCGGAAAATACGGGCCGGAAGGAACTGTTACCAAAAATAAATTTTATTTGGAATATTATAGTTTCGACAGATGTATTTTTGCACTATTTTCTGAGTTAAGACTTACCAGGAACTGCATTTTCTTGGCAGGCTGAATGGCTGTGTGTCATAATAGGAACCATTGTTTGAAGGCAATCCACCGGATACTGCATCACTAATTCCCTCAATACTTCTGCAGGATTAATGAAAAAAAATATGGAACTGTCCACTATGCAATTACAAAATGTAGGATTAAGAGGGGGTTTCAGTACGGAGTTGTAAAGTTAATTGCCCATAGAGATTTACACACAGCGCCATTTTCAAACCAAAAGCATAAAAATAGCAAAATCCAAAAAAATTTAAAAGCGAGGAGAGACATTCTTATTTGAAAACAATATTCAAATTAATAAAATAAAAAGAGGACGTCACCATATTTTAATTGATTAAACGCTCTACATTTTAGCATTTTTTATATACCGGTATTTATAAAAATTGAAAGTTGATTAAATGCAAGTGTTAACTTATATAGATTGCATGCATTTCATCAACCAAAATGTATAAAAATATATAAAAATGGTAAATGTAGTATTTCATCAGTTAAAACATAGTTGTCCTTTTTTTTTCGAAAACAAATAGAAAATTTATAAAAAAAAATTGTAAAGATATGCGGAAAAAATTTTTTTTTTTAACTTTTACATGATTTTAGTTTTCATTTAATTGTAATATTTTTTAAAAACAATTAGTAAGCCATTTAGCTATTAAAATCATATACATTTCTGGTATTTTTTATGTATTTCTATGTCTTTTGGTTAGAAAATGGCGATGCATTTAAATCCCTTAGGGTTATTATCATTACTGATATCCCCCCCTCCGCTAAATAAGTAGTGGAAAACGGCGAACCTATGGAAGCTTGCCGCAGATTACTCGGTGCGTACGAGTTCAGCAGAGTTAAAAGTTTTCGAATTGTGTCCGGCCTTTCCTTCCAAGCACACACAAACTGCTTTATGCCTTTTCCTTCTCGAAATGACCTCACACACTTTAAAATATCGAGAATAATAGATAAGAGTTCCACCAATTCCCCAGTGACGTGACATGCCGTTGCCTCATGATACATCACGTGTAACGTTTGGAAGGCCTGCAAGATATTAACAAAGGATGGATGAGTTTCTGTGGTTTTGTAATCATTACATAATAAAATTTTTTTATCTCCACCTCAAACAACATTGGCATTCCATTATTACAGACTAGAAACAGCCGATTGTCATTACAATCGATGAGAATCCGGCAAATGGCAACTAATGTGGCCCAACACGATCGTCCATCCAAGACCGACAAATAGAGAAGGAAAGTAGTACACTTGAAACTCTCAACCTCCTTCAGCTCCTGTTCTGAACTATCAGGATATTTGGCGACGAAAAGGCGCATCAACTTGTACAATTCATCTACAGCCTAAATTTGGTAATATAATATATAAAATCAGACGAAAAATACAAATATCATAGTAAAAAATGCTTCTAAGAATAACCAGAACTCACTGCTGGATACTGAGCCGGGTAAGGAGTGATGTTTTTAAATGCCCACTGAATATTTTGGTGATTAGCGAGCTGACGTGTGAATGGACTAGACTGATGACAGAACAAGCGTAGAAGGCCATAATAAGCCGGAAGCATGTAACGGTTAAAAATCATAACATCTTGATCCTCATGATCAGCCCTGAAAATAACCTGGACTTAAAATGGAGTCGACCACACAAAAGATGTTACAGTTCTAATTTGGGAGTTTCACGCTACATTTTAACTTTTAAAATAAAAATCAATTTCTCCTCATGGAGTAATGTTAATCACTCATAGAGATTTAATGTCCACCACTCTTTATAACCAAACGACATAAAATTACTTAAAAAATGACAAATTTACTGAATTTTAATAGCTAAGCCATGTGGTTGGTCGTCCTTTCTTTTTCAAAAAAAAAAAAAAAAAAAAAAAAAAAAAAAAAAAAATAATAATTGAATTAATAAAATAAAGAATAAAAACACATAGTAAAATTTTAACCTTGTTTGACCTATCTTTACTTTTTTATTATAAATAATCCATTTTTCTTAGGGAAAAAAGGATGATGGTACAAACTGCTATGGTATGACATAACGGATAAAATTCTCTGCATTTTAGCATTTATTTATTTTTATAAATTTTGGTTGTGAAATGTGGGCATGTTGACATATTCAGATTGCACGCATTTGATCCATTCATTAGTTAACACATACCATTGTCCATTTTTTCCTAAGAAAATAGACGATTTAAAACAAATGTTTAAAGCTAGGTAGAAAAGCATTAAAATTTTATTTTTATTTTTTATTTGATTAATTTAAAAAGCTATTGATTGGCCTATCAATTAAATCTCAATGGGCGATTAACATCTCTATAGATCGTTCACGTTTTTCAAATTTTTATTGAAAATTCAACTGCTCCCCATGCCACACTTTTGTAACACTAAAGTACACCACCACTACAGTAATAAATAACGCTCATACATTTGCCCCCATTATTCGTCTGCCCACACAGGTTAAACCCAACTACCTATTTCGGTGTTAACCATTATATATTAAATATTTAACACATTTTCAAAGTTAAAACATAAATTAGCTGTTTTAACAGAAAACAGTAAATTTTAAGTTTCTTTTTTATTATTTTAATGGGCAAATCTGGCCTTAGATTTTTAATAAGAGCATGATGTCACAAATGAATTAACACCCCTCATTTGTAGTCACATTTTGTAATGCTATGTCAACCACCCCCCTTCCCTCACAGCCATATGTAAACTTGAATGAGCTTTAACCATAAATTCATATTGCCAAACATGCAAAGTAAATATGTGAACGATAAAATCAGAAGAATAACTTACAAGATATAATTGAATGCAATATTTTTTGTGACGTGAGCATTTTGAACAATTAGTTTCACATTTTCTGGACAGTCGATGCACACGTGATACCAGAAGATTAGCAGTGCTTGCTTATTATGATGGACCGCAATTGGAGGCTCAGATAATTTTGGTTGAAAAAGCTGCCATAAATCCATGAAATACTGACCAAACTTTAAAAAATAAATGATAATTTAAGTTTTACTAAAATAAAATAAAAAAATAAAACTCATTGCCTCAGGCAAACAATTTGTGTAAATTAACATAAAAGTGTTTCGATTTCAAAAATATCTGTGGTTTGGATCACAGACATCATATATATTTCCTATACATAATACACTTGGTTTTTCAATTCTTATATTGGAAACATATTTAAGCCATTATTTTGTTTTCATTGCTATAAATTTTGAGTAATTTCAATTATATATTATCATGCCAAATATGTCCCTTACGCCAAAATACAAAAGATGTTTATGTTCGGTAAAATTATAGCAAATCTTACCAAAACTCCCGATATTTAATAATATTATCCATGAAAGTTATTATAAATTTGTAAAGAAATAATCCTGCAAGCACGTTTTCCTCATTTAGGAAAATAAATCCTAAGCTTTTTTTTTACAAATTCACAGAAAATTCTATAATAACCATGTTAAAACTATGGCATACAATTTACTTTTTTGGCAGGATGATAAGAATTTCTGTGTAAATCGAAATACTTTGGCAAAAAACCATAGAAAACCCCTTAAAATATTTATGATTGCTATGCTCAATGTGTTCAGAATAATAACATTTTCTTCCTTTCTTTAAAATAAATATAATAAACTAACATTAATAATTTTTAAAATGATCTTTTAACTCTTCAGATGAAATCAGGATCCAACAAGTAATTTACCAATTTGGTTTAACGTAAAATAAAATAGCATTAAAATTGTAATATAAACAATTCAAAAATGTTGAAATATAATCATTTAATCAAATAAAAGAATAAATAGGTGGATGCAAATCACAAAAAAATGCACTTACCATTAATTTTTCTGCGTGAGAAACCAGACAGTAAGTCATCAGTGCAAAATATGACATTAACTTTGTTGTTCCATGAGCAGACACATCTGAACAAATAAAACGTTTTACTTTTTATTTATGACAAAATCTCTTAAAATTTATTCAACATATGCTTAGAAATAGCACTGACCGACATAATGTTTGGCTCGTTTTAGGAGCCTAAGCAACAAATCATAAATGTGATGAAGCACCATAGTTGCATCAGGAGACATCTATTTACAAATTAAAAATATATACACATTAAACATCTAGGACAACTATAATTTGAAAATCAATTCAAATAGAGCATATATAACTCATAAAAAGGCAAACAACTTTTACCGAAATATCCTTTTGTGGACTCAGCATATTTCTGGCATTTCTAAATGCCTGTTTAAAATGACTGCTAGGTATTAGTGAGACCAAAAGATGGGCAGCAGCTATTATTAATAAAGAAGAAAACAGTCATTAGATAAAAATGGACACATTAAATACACATATAGCATAGCAGAAGTAACATTGCGCGCACCATTGCGAACCCTCTGGTTTGTGTGTGATATTAGAAAGTGTTCGACCCATGAATCCATATTTTGTAAGACCCAAGAATGCGCAAATTTGTTGCGTGGAACCTGCAGGGAAAGCCATTCTAGACACTGTTGAGGGCAGGCTTCAGCCACCTGAAGAAAAATTAAGTTATTATAGTTACAACTTGATGATTCAAGATATTCATCATAAAAACTAAGCACAAGCCTTTATATTAAAATTTGGAAAGAATGATATAATGAAATGCAATGGAAATAGAAAAGTTATGCATAATGAATTAACGAAAAACAGCATACTTTTTAGAATGGGGCAACGATGATATCCGATACCAGGGTTTATAATGAATTTTACAACTGAATTTTCCCGACCAAAATTTTAAAATTTTCTATGATTAAAAAAATTTCCCTGAATTTTAAATTAATTATTACATTAGGGAGTTTGCAAAATAGTCGTAATTAAAATAAAATACGAAAAATCAAAATAAAACGTGAAGTCACTTCCTGTAAAATAAACTATAGTCGT